>JBDJHY010208377.1:0-11469 GCA_039654485.1 Withania somnifera | reverse complement strand
CCCTATTCATTGGTAACAACGCAAAAATTTGATAACACTCAAAATACATCTCCAAATGAAGCATAAATGGTCATTGTTACATAGAACCCAACAAGGTTGGGGTCGATCCCACAGGGAATATATTTTCAAGTCAAGCCTTATGATAATATTTAATAACGTAGTCAATTATTTCTTAAAGATATAAAAGTAAATAAGGGGGATTATTTGTTGAAATAGTAAAATTTTTGCAATCGAATTCGGATCTCGCTTAGCGTACGCGGTAACTAATTTGAAGTGATTAGAAAAACCTAGGATCATGCTCACCAGGCTTTTGACAAATCTTTGGATTATAAATGGCAATGGTCTTGAAAAATATCTTAAGTGAAGAGTTATTTATAGTAAAATTGTTATTTATCTATGTGTTTTTCTGCCTTTGATCCTAGATAAATCTCTTTTACACTCATGTTTGTAAATGACTACAATAATTCTATTATAATAACTCAAGATAATTACCCTACTTACAATGATAATCATTAAAAGAGGGTTAATGCCCCGAATTTCTTATCAGAATCTCAACTCGTAGGTTTAACCGCAAGTTTAGTACTAATTAACTAAAAACATGTTCTAGTGTTTGCAACCACCAAAAATCAGTTATATTGCAGAGATTATGTGTTAATACACTTGTTAAGATGCAAAAAACATGTCATAATTATAATCACAGATTGTTTTAACCAACGGATCCCACAGCCCTAGAGTTAGGAGTTTTGCTATTCATGATTGTGATTATGCAACAGTAAAAAGAATAATTAATAGGCATCATAGAGAGAAAATATTCCTTGAACTGATTGTAGATAAGAGAGAAAATATTCCTTGAACTGATTGTAGATTATAAGCAATGATTGCAATACTCTCACACTCTGGTTTTTTGTTGAAGAGAGAATAAAGTATAAAAAATATGAAATCACCTTCTGAAAAGAGTGTTATGAAAGCTCTATTATAAAAGATGTCTCTCCTAATACACATATTTATATGCATGGGTTAAAGTTTAAAATTCAAAATATTGAACTAATTATCGTTTAGCTTTAGGTGACTCATCAAATGAATCTTCTGTTCTTCGAAGTTTCGTCTATCCTTACGTTTGCTACACCTCTTATACAATTGATTTTAATTTGGGTAGAACCAAGTTGGATAGTTCATCCAATCCTCCATTTCTTCTTTAATCAGTAATCTTGACGACACTTTTGGCTAGTTCATTCGAGACCAGACGAACCATCCATTTCTGGATGATGCAAGCCTGTTTCAATAGTTTATTTTTCCTTTTACGACACATCTTAGGCAAGCCGTCCAAGGTTAGTGAAACATTCAATGTATCTTCAAAATTCCCCTTTTTCTGCAATTACTCCAAAGTTTCGGACATAAACTTTACCCTGCAAATACACAGAAAATAGATTAAATCATAAAAAGTTACTTAAGAACATGAATTTTTCATAGTTTTATGTGCAATATGTGACGTAATATGCCGCCACATCATCCCCTACTAGAATAGATACATGCATGTAGTTCCAAGGACCAACTACAAAAAGCCACAACCGATGGAACTCAAGAAATAGTAGACAAACCCATTTAAACTTTCCATGGGTAAAGGATAAAGATAATGTTGTGTAAGTCAATCTAGAATTAAGGATAACAAATCAGCAAGGACCCTCATGGGTAAGGAAAAATTTCTATATAACGCTCCCATATCTAGGGAGTACAGGATAACCTGCCCATAAAACAAAAACAAAACATTAGGGCTACCTAACATAGAAGGCCTAACTATGTTATCCCACAGAATCCAGAGGATAAACTATCCAACAACTCAAATTTGTCACTAGGATCCACCACTAAAAGATTCATCCTCATACAAAGGAAATAAAGGGATCCTACGAACAAGAGGGTGCTCAAATCTCAGCTACGATATAGTAAATCCCACCTATAAAAGAAAATTCAACTCCTAAACCATAGGACCACAGCCTGACAAGAAATCGCAGGCACCTCTCTAGGCTAACAGAGAGATTCAGCTCACCAGTAGAAATCATAACCCGAGTGCCACCAAAATCAATGTAACAGAGGACTATGACATTAAAGGGGCTAAAAACGGCCTAACCTAATCTATTATACCGCATCAACAAGGGTAAAATAATTCAATCTAAACAGAATAAGAAAGAAATAAATAAGTCCAAATCATACCTAGGTCAACATAAGCCAACTAGGAAAGGAGTGAAATAAAATTGTATTGTATGTAGAGATCAAAGAAAGCTCACCTGAACCACCCTTCTCAAGGACATAGCTGAAAGATCGATAATCGCCGACAGAATGTACTGGCCAACCTTATTAAGGCATACAAAATCGGTGAACTCCTTGGCCTAAAGATCTATCCCCATGCAAGCATAACAGAAAAAGAAGATACCACCTTCCACCCTAACAAATGGACATGGTGAAGCTGCAATCGCTATAGAATGAATGGCCCAGCATTATGAACACCCTCTAGATAGATGCGTAGCTCACTACATTCACAACAACATGATCCTGCTCTTACTGGGATCAAACTGATCAGTAGCTCTAGAACTGCTCTGTTAAGACCCAAAAATTGAGTTACAATGGCATCTATATTTCACATGTAAACAAGCCTAACCCCGACCAAGAAAAAGTGGTTGTGGGCTGGTACCAAGAGTACAACAGAAAAAGGGAAAGGAGAAGAAGAGAAGGAGTAGAAATAAAACACAAAAATACACGACTGAACATAACTCCCTAGAACTTGGTATCATGTCTATAGAACATCTAAATAAAGAAAATACTAAATACAACCCACAATGGGACAAAACTACAAATAGCTATTTAAAACCCAAGTGGAACAGCTATAGAGATAGAAGGAAGATAGGCCAACATGAATGCAATTTTTCTCACCATCTCTCCATAATAGAACCAAGCTAGTCCGTATGATCGTGTCTGCCCTGATAACTCATACTAAAACTTGCATCAGGAAAAGATGCAGAACTATAGCATGAGTACCAAAAACAACGGGCACCCCATAGGCATGATAAGTGGACTGGGCTGAAGTAAGCATAAGCAAGGCAAAGAGCAACCAAAAGTAACTAAAGTACTAGCATATAATGTACAATAGGAAGGGACACTACAACAATAGCTAGTGAGTGTAGTGACGGGTCAATTATCAATATGTGCAGTAACAACTAAATAATATGATGGAAAGAGACTAACAAGGTATAATGCATATTCTTAGGTCACAAGTAGATCATGACCAAACGTGACACCTACCCGGAGCTCTGACGCAACCAAAACATGGAAAACCAATAAGAAAGTGCACAACCATCAACACGCTAAGCTAACATCGAATACATTAAGTGCACGAATAGTACAAATCACAGATGGAAGAGAACAACCAAAGTCTACTAGCAAACAAACCCAGTTGGCACCTTATTCTACCAGTAGGTACACTCAAGCATCAAAGAACCTCGAAAGCTACTCCCCCCATAAACCTCGAAGAGTATACCCAAGTACAAAAGGATGAAATACATTGGGGTGTTGACAAGTAAACAGTTCCTGAACCCTCCCCTGTACAATAAATTGTTGGGAGCAAACCCACAGAATTTTCCTCATACACTTACCAACTTACCCCAGTATACCCTCCCCTAGCCATACAACAAACCCTCGGCATGTCATCCTAGGAAATAGGGTCGTGGAGGGATCAAATCCCATATAAAAAATCCTTATAAAAAGAAAGCTATGTCCATATTCATTAGGTCTACAAGTCTAAAACTCAGGCTCAACTCCTATATCATATCTAAGTGGGAACTCAAGTCCTGCCACGTAGGAAATATCAAGAATTCACAGTTATAGTCTTAAAATAACCTCAAATGTTGTGAGAAGATAGCCCATACTTATCATGAGTGCAGTTATGGAAAATATAAGTATATATATTAATCAATTCCCAATTATTACTCTTTCAAAATCAAGTTACCTTTTAAAACATTCAATGCATCCTCGCTACACAGAACCAATAAATAGGCTAAACTAGTCTAAGTCTGTTGACTGGCATTCATAGGATGGATTCAAAGCCCAAGTCACAAGGTATATCTTCTCCTAGCCTAACTACAATCCCAAGCCACGAGTAATCATGCTAGTGATGTCACAAATGCCATGAGGGCACACGTTATGTTCCAAGCCCACACCCATACAGGGGAAAATATGGACTATCGTAGCTCAATCATATACACCTTACTCCAAGTCTCGTACCTTACTAGGGAACAATATCATCACACAAGGCTTCTAACAAATTAGCAAAGTCATATCCATCTCCATAGAATAACATCATATAAGGCAACTAACTACCTAGCATAACCATACCTGGCAAGGTAAAATATCATCATATAGAGATGCTAATTATCCATCAAATCAATATCCGGCTATCTATGGCCATGTTTCCACACACCCTAATATATACAATATCTTACGTAGAACACAGAATAATCAGTCTACCTAGATCGACTCTAAAGAACAAGCCTAAATCAAGGGTAGCTACTAAGGTCTAGTAACTAGATAATACCCTATCGACCTACTACTAATCCCAGCCCCTAGATGACTCTTTATATACATATACTCTATTAATACCTTGTCTGAAGAAAATAGATTGTAGCCTACCTAAATTCCAATGGTGTCCTCTAGAAGTTTTCCTTAATATAAAAAATATATACGTAGCTCAGAATTGGGCGAGGAAAGCAAAAACATAATCCATGCATCAAGATGAGTAAAACAAGGTCCTTATTTCTATATAAATAACAATTTAAAAATCCAAACCAAAAATGGGTCCTTGAACACTAATAGTTCAAAAAAAGGAAATAGTTATACCAGCACATAGAGCACAACTGATACATAATATGGTACAAAATAGGGCTCAAATTAACAGTAGAAATTGAAGATATAAGCCCAATAATTTTATGTAACAACTAAATGAAGAATGACCAAGTAGAAATGCTTTTAAAAACACAACCACACGGTTCTACAGATTAAAAACAGAAAAAATAAATCCTAAAACAACAATCGATCTATAAAATGTTAGAGATGAAAATTGCTTGAACTGACGTTATATAGGACCAACATGTTGCCGTCACGCTAAGAGATATTCTTAGCGGTAAGGAGCGATCATGTCGCCTTAGCACAATCGTGTTGCCTTAGCACGATCGGATATAAGAAAAAGTCTGGATGTGGCGCGATCATATTAGTTTAGAGTGATCGCACTTAAGCACTGGAACTTAGATCCAAAAAGAACTCAAACAGGCTCATAATGAAAACAGAGTCCAATTTCGACAACACATATATGAAATTTCTATGTATTGATATTCCAGAGTCAACGAAATTGACGAACGGAAAATTCAAGCTGATAAGCTGAGTACACCTTGAAGAAGCCATTTATATAAAGGAATCGAACCACAAAACAACCAGGGACCCAACTTGTTAATCCCATCAAGTAACAAATAATTTTAGGCAGTTGTAGGAATGCTCTAAACACAATGAAATAACTGAAACAGACCAGAGGCCATTACACAAAGGGAGAAAATAACTATTGGTAACCAATACAGAACTGAGAGAAATCTAACATAGGAGCAAGACATTCTCCCACAAGAGTCACCTACTAGAGCCACTGAGTTGTTCATGGTAAAAAAGATCACCATAGAACAACAGGGCATTTACCGGTAAGAAAAAAGGAAATCGTCGAACACATAAGGGTACAAAGCACTCTTTAGGAACTAACCTCCAAATTTGAACAAGACAAATCTTAATCAGTGAGTTCTAAAGGTCCCTATCAATCTGTCAAGGTATACTAAGCATGAATAAGGTACAATCAGGATACAACAATCCAAAATCTAGGGAGAACAGGGTAACCTACTATTCATGATTCATCATTTAAATGATCTATCAATATAAGGACCAAGCCCAATATCTCACAACACCTATAGGCTAAACAAGAAAAGGAACCCAAACAACCACAAACATCCACCATTTAAAAGTTTCACACATGAACAATGTCAACCACCTAAGGTCAGACAAGAAAATAATTCTCAAATATCAGCTAAAGATACAATAAGGACCACCTAAGTAAAGATAACTTACACTTGGGATCACAGGAACAACAATACAATAAGGAATCACAGGCACCCTTTAGGCTAAAAGAGAAGACCCAACTTATCCAATAGAATTACAACCCAGGTGCCACAAAACTGAGGTCTATGAACAATCGACGGCTAAAAGCATGACCTAAACCAACTTTACAACACAACACCAAGAAGGGTAAAACCACTCATGCTAGTATAGATAAAGTAAAAAAAATCAGAGTCATACCAATGTCAACATAGCCTAACTAAGATAGGAATAGAATAAAATCATTTCATAAGTAGAGCTCAAAGGTAGCTCACTATAAAAAACCTGTATCATATCACAAGAAAAGAGACGAGATACCATGGGAAGAATCTTCTGAATAACGACTGGAGTGGGTTACAACTTCTTCTAACTAAATGACTCTACAATGAAGTTAATCACTACCATAATGTCCCATAACCATACATTTAAAACAAACTAGAGGGAACCTTCTTTTTTTATAAACTCTAGTTGAAGTACCTTAGCCACCACGTTCCTGGGGATCCAAACAAGCACCCTTGGAATATTTCATTCTCTAACAACTATCAGTTTGCTATAAAAATGCCTAAATTGATTTGTTAGTCTACTCTGACTACGAAAATCTCTATCTATCATATCCCATACTCACAAACTGGATATCACCAGAAACATTCTGAGAACTCAAAGCCAAAACCAAACAATACTTATTGAAACTCTTGCTACTCAGCGCAAGGTGCTGCGACAAAGGAACCCTAGGAATGGGACAATCCCTAGACTTTTGTATTTTACCCCTTCGATATCTATATGAAATATTACCAACCCTGGTCTACTAGCGAATTTCTTCACCACCAACACAATAGAGCTCACTGCAAGCCTTCTCAAAGGCATTAACTGTCTAAAAATATGTCTGAGGTTGTGTTCTTCTGCCACCAATCTCTTTCTAAACAAACTGAGTAGAAAAACCAATCTTCTAAAGAAACACAACACTATACTATACCTCGTGGGATAAAGTGCAGGGTTATGTTTAACAGTATTGTCAAATTCGGCCGTGTAGGTCCAGATAATCGAAGACCTCTAGTAGAAGCCAATAAACTATTCCCTGAGTGATGCATCCCCCAAATAACCCATAGTACTCTCGTCTGCACTCTGGCGCCCTAAAAGACTAATGTAATAGTAACTCCTTCTAGAGCCTGAGCGACTCCCAAACTCTACGGTAGATGAGGTGGTCTCCTTATACTTTGTTCGGACTCTAAAACTATGATAATGCACGTGGAGACCTTATTGGTTCCCACAAAGGGCCTCTTCTAGTCATCCAAATAGAGTAGATCTGTATGAGATGATAAGAAACTTGATGGCAATACAAAGTATGTAGGGAGTCAAAAAGAGACTGTCTTCCTAAGAAGTGCCCTGTAGCCTCCCAAAGATAGGATACATATGTCTATGTATAGATCCACAGTTCTTTACCAGACACTTGCTCCTACAAAAAAAGACACCTGTGAACCTAGATCTCTGAAATAACTTTCTATTAAATTAATAAGGTATGAGACTAGATTAATTGAAAAGACTATTTCATAAACATTGTCAATATTTTATGAATATGCTAAAATATAACTTTTGAGCAGTTTGTGTACAAATTAAAAACCCATATTTATACAATTTATTTTTAATGAAAGATAAATAGACAAAATATGTTGATTTATTGGTCATAATCGATAAATAAGAAAAATTTTTGATTTATTGAAAATCGTTGATAAATCAAAAAAAAGTGTCAATTTAGCGTACACGATCGATAACTTGGTAATTTTTCTAATAAATTGATGCTCACGCAACAACTTTCAACCAATCTTTTTTTTCAAAAAGGACCCTCAGAATTTTTCTGGAACCCCGTGCACACAAACAATATTTGAAAAATACAAAAAACTCAACATTTTGGATTCAACAGAATCAACAAAATATGAATCCAATATTTTCTTGACCTGATATTCGTTAAGGCTCCATTTTTAACTGAACATACCAAAATAATTAAAATACCCATGAGACCTGGGAAAATAAAATAGACATACGAAAAAATCATCGAATTTTAAATCTAGGAACTCTAACTTCGAAAGTTGACCAAAGTCAATCATTCCTTCAAACTAAACATTATCTCGTCAAGCCACCAAAAATCAACATGAATAGGCCAGAATAGAAAATAAAGGTCTTCCTAGACAAAAATCCATATTCCAAAGTTGAGGAAACTAACGTATTTCTAAGGCAAGGTCCTGAACTTTAAATAACCCCTAAAGTTCAATATTTCACACTTTAAAGCTCAAAACTCAGATTCTCTCTAGAATTCTCGAAAACCCTTTCTATTTCTGAACAACATGAAATAAAGCTTCATTTTTCATAATCCAAATGCACGAAAATATAAAATAGTAAAATATGCAAAAAACGAAAAAATGACCTTGAGGGTCATTATAGGACCTTGAAAGAGATAAACATAAACTCCAAAGCTCATTTTTTTACTTCTAGTAGCATATGTTTTGTGGTTTAGAACACCATCATACACTTATTGAAATGTAAATTAAAATTGAATTTTGATATAGCAAACAACTTGAAGGTAATTCATGTTTATACTTTTAACATCTATTTAAAAAAATGTTATGGTCAAATGACAATTAAAATAACCTTACTAAAACAACTATATGAGTTAATATTTAAATGGTTGTACCATACATTCGTTCTTATCTAAACTTTTAGAGAAATATTTCAATAAGATATTAATTTTTTTTTAAATGTTGTCACACCCTGGAGTCACCCCTATAAAGGACCAATATCTTTAGCCAGTAAGTTTTCCTAGCAGCCTCAGATGAACCACTTGACCATGCATAGATCTACTAGCATCACCCTTCGGGAGCAATAAAGAAAATGATTAAGCAGCAGTGGACCTCACTTTAATTAGTAGATTGGTAAATCAGTAAGTGAAGACTCAATATTCAAGTATAACTCAATATTTATTGGAAAGCCACTATATACTAGATGTACAAATACTAGGAAAATATCCATAGCTAACCTTAAGAAAATAAAGAACATCCCTATCTTGGTGACTCATCTAAAAACAAACAAATAAAAGAACTTCATCAGCTTGGCCTTGAAACAATGAGGACTCACCAATATTTTAGTCTTTACGAGTGAAAATCCAATCAACCGTGAGTGTCTAAAAAGCTTCATGGATCTGCATGCAAGTTTATAGTAATATAGAAACTATGGAACCAGCACATGAACATACTGAGTATGTGAGCAGTTGTAACAGGATACAATAATAAATAACAATTGGATATTCAATTCATGAACAATTATAATATACTCATCTTTAATAAAGAAATAAATATGTATTTTAAATAGTATCATTTTAAAAGCTTGACCTCCAAGCTCATAAATTACTTCAAACTTATCATCTTTCAATAATATTTTAATTCTGACTCATATTCTAATGAATAAATCTTCAACTTCCAAAACTCGACTCTGTTAAGAAATTTAACAATTCATGATGATAGTACTTCAAAATATTTAGGATTTATAATGAAAATTTTTAATTCATTTAAATAGGTCACCTTTATTATTTTTTTACAAAATTTAAAGACAAAGTTAAAAACTTTCTTTTTCTTTCTTTCTTTAAAATCATTCAATTTTAGTTTCTATTTAGGAGTTTTTGCAACCGATACATGTCAAGGCATAAAAAGATGAAGTCCACAAATTATCATGTGTAGGGGCTCCTAGCCTTGCTAAAGGAAAAGGACACTCTCTCTAGTGGATCCAACTAGACTATAGTCATAGTTACTATGCAAAAATAATAATCCCTAGATTAGGATATGCAAGTTGGGCTATAAGGGCCTCTCCCACCCTCGGTGCTAATACTCCCTACATAAAAAATATAATCATTGTCATTAACTTTCTCAAACTTCTCGACTAATGGACACTCTCTGATGAACCACTAGTAATTCACGGACTCTTCCGGCTAGAACTCTTATTTTAGCCAAAACAGGCAAATTTTAGTCAAATTAGACTTATTATTCACTTCATATCTTTTAGCTTATCCATTTAGGGAAAACATCAATATTTCTCTTGAATTGGGATAAATTATCCAAAACTATTAAATTTAGACATGCTTCATAAATGAGTTTAAAACCATATAAAAAATCATCAATCTTGACCCTTCCAAAAATCATTAGAAGTTTTAAAACAAATAATTAAAAATTAATATTCAATTCTTGCTTCAGGACTTATTTCATGCTTTCACCTAATTTTTTCAAAATTATCATTGCTCATAAGTCAATAATTATGACAGTTTAATTCTTATATAAAGTTTTTGTCACGATCCAATTTCACGGAACATGATGACACCTACTATACCTCCAGTAGGAGAACCAAACCCCATAGTCTGAAGCTGAAGTGGAGGACTACTACATTAAATATGGAAGAATATCAAAAGTCAACATAAAATAATAGTTTAGCAGAATTAATTAAGAAAGACACCACCTAAAATTCGGTATCAGTATCAAATGAACCACTAAGTACAGAATGATGAAAACTGAAATAAAGATAGTATCAATATGTCTCTGAAATACAATGGAGATCACTAAAACATAAGTCTGAAGAAAAGCAGGAACAAGCTAGACACTAACTTCACCCTGAATCTCTAATAAGAATAGAATCTAAACGAACAACAATCTATGTGTTATGAACCTAAACCTGTACTCGGATCTGTAAAAGTTAAAGTGTAGTATGAGTACAAGTCGCTGAAGCAACTCATACTTAGTAGGCTTCGAGGGCTCACTGTGCATATAACAATAATAAAAGCAAGAAATAACAGAGTACAAGAAGAAGGTCACAGAAACAAATAGTACAATACAGGAAAACTAGCAATTCAAGTATAAAAATAGTGTCACATAGACTGATAGTGCTAGCTAATCACATAAACAGGATCATAGTAATGGAGGAGGACAAACCGGGTATCCTTGCAACAATATATGTGAAATATAACATAAATAATGGGAATCAAGGAAGATAGGAGTACCATGGTCGGGTAACCGATAACCTCAAGTGAAAGGATAAATAGATGAATAAGAGTTGAAAGCACTAGTCCCATAAAACATGAAACAACCAGTAACCAACAAGGACAACTATACAGTAATACAAATATAACGTAAAACAATTAAAAGCTGACATGTCCCCCAGAAAGAAGTGCAGCGTACACCAAAAAAAACACGCTCATTGCAGACCTTACATCTCAGCCAAGGTACACTAAAGAAAACAAGTGTGAAAAGTAAACACAATGCA
>JBDJHY010208366.1:0-11469 GCA_039654485.1 Withania somnifera | reverse complement strand
CAAATAATATATAATTAAATATTCATTTTGCTAGTTTATACCATAATCTTAGAAAAAGAAGAATTAGTTCCACATTGACATGAAATAATTACAATAAATCATTCAAAGAAAAACATAAAAATATATAAATAAAGAAGAAGAAAAGAATATACAATTGTTCTTCGGCCTCCACGGTGGCTCCAAGTTCTTTTGCTAGAATAAAAGTCTTCTATGAATATTATGTATAATGTTAAATTGAAAATAATCTCTCTACTAAATTAATATGTAACCCCCCTCCCTTCTAATTATTGTGTAAATAGAATATTTACAGGTGTAGGAAATAACCCCCCAAAACTAACCAAGTTCAAAAAGGACTTGAAAAATAATTTCTGACGGAACAAAAGAGATCACTACGCGATACATATCGTAATTGACTTCCTGCGAAACAGAATGCCATTAAGATATATATCACGTTGTGATAGGCATTGTGAATTTTGGCCGACCAATCAAATTGACGGAAATAACGACACACACTTCAATTTCAATTTGCAAATTGCAATTGAAGTTGAATGATTATTATATTATTAATTTTTTTTTAATATAGTATTAACTTTAATTCATTAAGCTGTCTGCTTGAGATTCCTTCTATAATCTCTCATATTTAATTTTTTTGATCTTCAAACTTTTTCCTTTTCGTACCAAATAATTTCTACGCTATAATATATAATGTTAACATAATATAAAATATTTATTACTCAAAAAATAATTTAACATATTAAGATGTGAGACAAATAATGGCTAAATATGTGTTATTTTAGCTTCACATCAGAAGTTGAATCTATATTTTTGGGGAGACCTTCTTGAGATCTTACATTCTGTACTGAAGCTGTTTGATCCACCGACTTCTCCATATTTTGAGTGTGTATGAATTTTTTTCACATCCGCAACTATATTTTCCTATTTAACAACCATCCTAGTCTGTTCAACCATAAACTTAGCTTGTTCAACCATAATTTTCTTTAACATGTCTTCAATGTTGTTGTTGGTTGACTTAGCTTGATTTTTATTATCTTGCAATTGATAATTCTTCCCTTGGCCTTGGTTCTGAAACTGCTTGTGGTTACCACCCTAAGAGAAGTTTTGTTGTGTCTTCCAACTCGAATTATATTTGTTTCCATAATTCTGTATCCCACCACCTTTTTAGGCATTACCCATAAAGTTCACAGAATCAGGATTAGCCTAAGGAAATTCTACACTATGTTTATCACTATAATATATTTCACACCATGTATTCTGCTGAACAACATTTAGAAGAGTTGTCTATTGGACAAAAGATAAGCTACCAAAATTGGTGCTCAACTGATTTTGAAATGAAGCCAACTGTGCAGTTAGAGCAGTCACAACATCCACCTCAATCTTACCTGCAGTATCTTTCTTCATAAAACTCCTCAAACTATCTGCATTTTGTTCAAGATTTCCTTGTGCAAAATTATTTAGCAACTCCACCAGCTCCTCATAGGTCTTCCACAGTGCCTGACCACCTCTATAGAGTTTAAAAAAATCTTTGTATAGGGCTTCAATCCCTCAATGAATGTATGGACCAACACTTTATTACATAGGTGATGATGCGAAAAGTTTAGTAGCATTTATTGGAACTGGTCCTAGGCGTGGTATAAATTTTCTCCATCTTTCTACTGAAATCTTTGTATCTCTTTCCTAGCTGTCTTTTAGATAGATAGAATCTAATTAAGAATTTCCAAGCGAGATCTTCCACATAATTATCTGAGACATCTGTAAAAAAGGTGCCACTGATTTCCAAGAAGGTACGAAGATGGAGTTGGGGATATTTATGCAAAAGTCCAGTAAACAGTCTATTAGAGTGAGAAATCTGCACCATATCTTCATTTCAAAGGGATATATCCCTCTAAGATCCAGTTTGCTAATGCTGAAGTTAACATTTGTGGAAAGTGGGATTGCCATTTCACAAACTCATCTAGATGTTGCCGTTGGAACATGATCATCTGCTGACACTGAAAAAGGATCATATTCTTCTTGCTTATCTAACTAAATCCTAAGAATAGGATAAAGAGCTTCCCTTCTCCTTTAATGATGAAAGAACCGTTCAAGTTTAAGCAGCGGATCCACCAATTCCCTATTTCTATCCATCTTTCAAAAATAAATTTCACCTGCAATCACAAGAGCTAACATCAAGTCAACACTTGGAAAATAAAATAGAAGAAATATAAGTAATTAACTATCAATTTATCTAAGTCCCCACAATGGTTACAAAAACTTATTGCACCAAATTATACATGAAACTGCACGTAGTCTAATGAGTAATAGAGTAACTCTTTTACAACCAGGTTGTCGAATCCAAAGGACTTAGAAATTAGAATCCAACAAATAATAAATTTTTCTATATATTTATTCAAGTATTATTACAGTTGGAATAAGAAATTTTGATTTTTTTATAACTATAAATAAATATTGCAAAAGAATGTAAAAAAGAATTTAATGGTAATTGAGTTTGTATTATACGCAATAATAAGGAAGATTCTAGGGTCAAGGCTAGTTGCATAATCTTGTCAAGCATCTGATTCCATCAGGCTAACTTAATTATCTAATTGTTGACTTACGAGGTTAATGATATGGCCATGGTTTCTCAATATTCTAACCTTCTATTAAATTTAACGACCTAAATATATCATTTAGTGGGGATAGGCCAACCACATATGACACATGAAGTTATCCTCCCTTTTGTAGCCAAATGGGGCCTCTAGGTATATCTTTATCATAGTTGCAAATCGATCTTTTAGGTAAAACAGAAAGACCCCACTCCTTGTGTTCCACAATCGAACTCACTTGTCATGTATCGAGTTCAAGGTGAGAATATGGTTTTATTTGAATGGTGATCAAGCATCAAAATAGTAAAATAAGAACATAACAACAACTAAGATATTGGCCATGATCCTTGAAATAGGGGACTTAACCACTCGTTTCACAGTAACAATCCACATAAAATCAAGTTTTATCAAAGGAAAAGTAGAAAGTATCCATAAGAAAAATGATGTTTTTCTCTTTGCTAATACATAGGAACTCTAATAATCCCCTAAAAATGTGTATCATTGGGTATTTATACTGTAGAAATTGATTTACATTTTAGTCCCCAAGTACTTAATACAACAACTACTGAAGCCAGATCCGGTTTTGCTTACCTCACGTTTTGAGGTCTATCTTGTAACTTTAACCTCACGTAGCGAGATCCTTGAACCTTACTTTCTATTTCAACTTTCCTTCATGTAATCCTCTTGAATATCTTCTCGTACATTTTTCTTTAATTACATAATCCATCAAATGAATCTTTTATTGGTACAAAGCACTAATCATATGGGTTAGGCACTTGAATTGAGATTATACCAAAACACTCAATAATTTATGCATTTTATTCTCAAAACAAGACTTGAAAGGGTGTGAAATATTGTGTTTAGGAATATAAATAAACCCATGATCTAAAAGGTGAAAGATCTTTTATTTATCAAGAAAATACATTTACTTATATTTATTTCTAATAAACATCGATTTATGAATGATGAGAGACACAAATTTGAGCAGTAACAGGTTTGTCGCTATATCAAACAATGGATTGAAGACAATGTGAGAAACTTTATTGTGAATGAGAGACATGCTATAAGTTTAACGGATAAATTCGTGACACTTTATTCTTTAAAGACCGGCAATAATATGTTGTTCTTGCTAAAACAAATGCTGAATATTTGATATAAAATGACTAGTTCTATTTTGATCATGTAAATAATTTTTAGGGTTTCCTTGACCAGATGTCCAAAATAAGTGTAAAGTTGTTGAAGAAATATAGAGGCTTTGTCTTCTTATACCCTGCCATACTCTTGAAAAACTCTTCAATTTGACTAATTCTACTTCTAGTGGTAATGTAACAGTGAAATATGTTAAGAGCGATGTCTTAAATAAAGATATGAGGAGAATATCTCAAACTTCATCTTCTTCAAGTTCATACTCTAGTTATTGAACATAGGGGGATAAGCAAGTCCAGAGTTCAAAATGACAGAAATAAAAGTTGAAGCAAGTCAAAGTTCACATACAAGAATACTACATGTGACTATTGCCAAATTAATAGGCATATAAATAATAATTATTATAGGTCGAAGCTATGAGACAATTAAAAAAATATGCTGATAAAGAAAATTGTGTTGCTATTGTTGCTAAGGATGATCTTTTTGTTGCTTGTGGTGAAAATGCCATTAATTATGTTTGTGATGAGTTTAATTGATCTATGTATTCTAGTGCTAATTCTCATGTCATGACAAGAAAAAAAAATTATTTTCTATCCACTCCAGGTAATTTTTGAATATTAAAAATAAGTGATGATGGTAAGGTTGTGATACATGACATTGAAATAATTTATTTAAAAAGTAACAATGGTTCAAGACTAGTTAACAAAGTCAAGCATCAATTAGATGTTTGCTTGAATTTAATTTTAGTGAAAAATCTTGATGATGAGGGTTATTTTATTATTATTGATGCCGGTCAGTGAAAGCTTAAACTATGCTCAATGGTTGTGGCTCAAGGTGAGAATTTCTCTAACTTGTATGTATTTTATGGCTTTAGTTCTAAATGCTCAATAAACTTGGTCAAAAATGATACTTTATCAGAGTTATGATACAAAAGGCCGGTCCATATGAGCGAGAATGATATTAATAACTTGGCTAAAATAAATTGTTTTCTAGAGTAAAATAAGTAAAGTTAATGTAATGTGTTCACATATTAGCTCATAAACAAAATAACAAAAAAATTCTTTTCATAGTCTTTCGCTTTCAAAAAGCTTGATTTTCTAGAGCTGGTACATTCTAATTTTTGTGGTCCTCATATGGTATGGTCTTATAATGGTGCACTTTACTTTGTGAATTATTAATAATCATTCTCACAAACTATAGATGTTTCCTTTAAAGTCCAAGGATTAAGTACTTGATGTACTCAAGAGTTTTTAAGACTTGTAAGATAGACAAATAGAAAAGTAACTTAAATGCATCTACTTATAAAATGATAGTAAATATATTGAATCTTCTGATAGATACTATACAGAGCAAATTATGCAACATCAGAAAATTCCTTCAAAGACTCCTCAATTAAAAAATTTAGTAGAGAGGATGAACAAAACTCTAGTTGAGAGGGTTAGGTGTATGCTTTCAGATGCTAAGTTGTCAGAGTTCTTTTGGATAGAAGCACTTCATATTGTTGTCCTACTATTACTTTAGAAGGTAATGTCCCTAGAAGAGTTTAATTTGGTAAGGACGTCTCTTATGATCACTTGAGAGTCTTTGAGTGTAAAGCCTTCGTACATGTTTCTAAAGATGAGAGTTTAAAGCTGGCTGTTAAAAATCAATTATTGTATCTTCATTAGTTATGATCAATATAAATTGTTGTATAGTTTCTATAATCTAGTTAATAAAACATTTGGTAGAATCCGTGATGTTGTGTTCTTTGTAGATCAAACAATTGAATATTTTGACAAGGTTGAGACGATTGATTTTCAGAGAAGTGAAAGTGTAATTATCCTGAAGGTTATTTTTGATATTTCTCATAAATTATCATTTTTCCTTTTTAATAGTTGCCTCAAATCATAGTTGATTAATTAATATGGGCGATTTTGAAATTGGAGCAAAAGTTTGAAAATTTTAGAAATTCTTTTTTCGTGGAAACCTTGAGGTTGATTTTAATACTAAAATTTAGCTTTAGTTAATATTTGATGACCAAATGATCGAATTTTAATTATGTCAAATACATTGGATTCAGGAGGTCATTTTTTTTATCTAAGAAAAGGTTCAGATAATTTTCCAAAGGCCTCGAGTGATTTTTTTAAAATTTTGGATAAAGTTTCCATTTTCAAGCTTCTCATGGCTCTCTATAGAAGAAGCCTAGTCACTACGGTTATTAGAGTCCTTCTAGTTTGTCTTGAGGGTCTATGTTACCAAGATCATGCTTTAATTGTGAGGATCAGGGACATTTGTAGAGGTCTTTCCCACATAAAAGGCAGGGCGGACCCCAATCTATTTTTTAGTATCTAGACAGAGCACCAACACCTATGAATAGAGGTCAAGGCAGCGCACAGTCTGTTAGAGGTGGTCCAAATTCTGGTAGATATTATGGTATGTCTATATTTCCTATGGGTGATGATAGATTAGTTACTTTATTCGATAGCCACAATGGTTAGTGCTATGTTTTTTTAGGTAGGCCTTAAGCAGAGGCCTCAGATATGGTGATATGGAGGATTTTGATCTTCTAGGTATGGATTGGATTTTTCCATATCATGTAGTCTTGGATTGCTATACCAAGACCATTTCCTTAGATATACCTAGCATTTCAAAGGTGAAGCGGAAAGGTTCTAGTAGTTCTTATCCAGTAAGATAATTTTATTCCTTCATGCTCAGAGATTAGTTGAGAGAGGGTTTCTCTCCTATTTAGCCTTTATTTACGTTATCAGTGCTGATACTCCTTATTTAGAGTCTATTCTAGTTGTCGGTGAGTTTTCATATGTCTTCCTTATTAATCATCTGGGTGTTCCTCCTGATATTGACATCAACTTTGGTATTGATTTAGCATTAGGCACTAAACCCATCTATATTCCTCCTTATCTGATGGACCCATCAAAGTTGAAGAGATTGAAAAAACAATTGTAAGATTTATTAAGTAAGGGGTTATTAGACCGAGTGTGTCTCCTTTGGGTGCTCCTATTTTGTTTGTACAGAAAAATAATTAGGATTTTTGTGGATGTGTATTGCCTATAGGCAGTTGAATAAGGTTTCCATTAAAAATAAGTATCCCCTTCCTCAGATTGATAATAATTTATTTAGTTTCACAATGCTACAATCTTTATAAGGTCGACTTAAGGTTGAATATTAGGGATTAGGATTCCCTAAGATGACTTTCAACACTCGTTAATGTCATTATGAGTTGCTAGTTATGTCATTGGAGTTGACTAATGAGCCAACAACATTCATAGAGTTGATAAACGGTATATTTATACCTTATTTTTGTTTTTTTGATTGTCTTCATTGATGATATATTGGTAGGAGTATCATGTACACCATTTAAGAATTGTGCATATGGGGTTGAGAGAAGAAGTTATATGAAAACTTTTGAAATGTGAGTCTTGTCTTACGTATGTGTCAATCTTTGGAAATATGGTGTCTAAGAGGGTATTATGGTTGATACGACACATATTGAGGTAGTTAGAGGTTGGAGTAGGCCTACTTCTCCTATAGGGATCTGCAGTTTGGTTAGTTTAGCTAGCTATTATCGGAGGCTTGATTAAGGTCTTATTAACTTTGACTCCTATTTTGACTTGGCCATTTGACGGTGAGCCTTTCACCGTGTATTATAAAGCTTCCAATTTTTTTGGGTGGTATTTTGATGTAATATGGGAAAGCGATAGCCTATTCTTTGAGACAGTTGAAGACTCACGAGAAGAATTATCCTATTCATGACCTAGAGTTGGTGGCCTTGTGTTTGTTTTAAAATTATGGTGTCACAACTTTTATATGGTTCATTATAAGGTGTTCGCTGATAGTATGGGCCTTTAGTATATTTTAAGCTATAGGGATCTTAATTTGAGACAGGGTGATGGATTGAGTTGCTGAAAGACTAAGACATGACTATTTTGTGCCATCCCTGAGAAGATAATGAGGTGGCTGATGCTTTGAGTAGAAAATTAGATATTATAGGCAGTCTTTCTTTGATTCATGTGGAGGAGATACCTTTAGTTAGATGTCTAGAATATAGCCAATAGCCTTATTCATTTACAGATTTTATATGACTATGGGATTCTTTCTTTTATAGAGGCCTATTCTTTCTTGTCGGAACAAATTAAAGAAAAATAGTTTGAAGATGGAAAATTGCATGTCATTGGATATAAAATGTTGAGGGGAGAAGAGGAGGAGGAAATACTTGATTTGGATGGTATTTTGAGAGTTGGTGGTTGGATTTGTGTACCTAAGGTGGGTGATTTGATTATGTTGATTCTAGAGGGGTCTTATTGTACGAGGTATTCGATTCTCCCCTAAGCAGTGAAAATGTATCATGACTTGAGCCAGCACTATTAATGGTATAGTATGAAGAGGGATATAGTTATGTTCATGGCCAGATGCCGAAATAGTCAGCAGATCAAGTTTGAGTACCAAACATCTCGAAAAATTATCTTAGAGGATGCCCATTCTTTCATAAAAGTGGGGAGAGAATTACCATGAATCACGTCACACTTATAATAAGACTATAGAGCATTTAAATAAAAATTTTCTTCTTTTCATATTCTTATTCATTCTGTAAAGTCTAACTTTTATATTTCTCTAACTCGTGCTTTATAAGTTTATAGAACATGCATTTTTGTAGAAAACTTATGTAGATTGGGATGGAGCCTATGTTATGAAAAGAATCAGCCTCTCCCAGATACTCCAATTGGGCTAGTGGAGCTTGTATTTTAGCCTTATAACAACAATGTCACCAATGTAGAGTTCAAAAATACTATTTAGTTGTTGGCCAAGTTATAGTTCAAGTTAATCATTAGGCACTAACAGTTGTGGGTCCTCAAGGTATGCTATTTTTTTATCCTCACCCAAGTTATTCTCGAAGAATGTAGTTTCTTTCAGACACTACTTGGGAATGGGAATATCTCAGTATAAACCACACTTGAGTTCTTTGAGTCTAAGTTGGGTGAGGATCCTGAAAAATTGATTAAGGAAATTAAAGGATCTTTAGTTAGATGAGATTGAATGATATAAATAGAGTTTATCTAGCAATGGCATTGATAGAGTTAATCTAGCTGCGTATTAACTCAAGGATGTGGGTAAGATATGATTTGACTAGTGGAATAGATTAGAGTTGATGGAATTGCACTCCTGATTTTGGCAGTGTTCGAGGAAGTCTTTTTAAGATGCTTCTTTCCCAAATAGATGAAAGAGCCTAAGAACCAAGAGTTTTTTAAACTTAAGCAAAGTTCTGTAAGCATGGAAGAGTATGGCCTTAAGTTTACATAGTTGTCCAGCTATGCTCTAACCATTGTAGAAGACATAAAGAGAAAAATGAATTTATTTATTCTTATACTCTTCACACATTAGTAAGTGAGGGTAGAACCGCAATTGATTAAAGACATGGAAATTGGTATAATTATTGTTTATATAGAGAAGATTGAGGGAGATAATATAGAGTTAAGGGATGTGTACCGTAGTAAGAAGGCCAAGACCGGAGGATTAGAGTTCAATCAAAAGAGGTTTGGTAGGCATAACTAGTATTCTCATCAATAGAAATCACCAGTTCAAACACCTTCATCATCTAGTGCTATATCTTAGACACCCAACACTCGTCATGATAAAAAAGGTAGGACATTAGGTTCATATTAACAAGGCAACATTACATGTGGGAGCGTTCACCTTTCTTGCAACAACTGTGGGAAGAATCACCCAAGAAAATACTCATTTGGCTAGGATGGATGTTTTGGATATGGCCAGGTTGATCAAGTTTTAGTCTACCAGTTTTGTAGTTCCACTAGGGTGCCAGTTTTATTGTAGATGGTGGACAATATTAGAACTATTTCTATGCACTTGGGTCTCATCAAAAGCAGGAGGAATACCTAAACTTAGTCACAGGTATATTAAAATTTTTCTCTTATGATGTCTATACCTTGATAGATCCGGGGGTTATTCTACCATTCATTACCCCATATGCTGCTATTATACTTGGAGTTTGTCTTGAATGACTCCTAAAGTCATTTTCAGTCTCTACTTTGGTAGATGATTTAGTCATACACAAAAAAGTACAAAACTGTCAAGTCTTAATACTTTATAAAGTCACATCAATCAAATTAGTAGATTATGATAATATTTTATTTCATTCATGGCATGAGATGATTGCATTTACACTATGCTTTAGTTGATTGTAGGACAGAGTGGTCAAGTTTCAGGTTCTTTATAAGCCAATACTCGAATAGAAGGGCAGTCACTTAGTGCCTAAAGGTAGTTTTATCTCTTACCTCAAGGAAGACAGGAACATTTATCTTCAAGGTTTGTACCGTCATCTAGTTGGGGTTAAGGATACAATATATGACACAAACTCTTTAGTCTATCTTAATTTTTATTGAATTTCCAGCAATATATCTCGAGGATCCACTTGGAGCCCCTTTATACAAAGAGATAAACTTTGATAGACCTTCTTCTAAAAGATCAACTCATAAATATTCTTCCATACAAAATGGCCTAATAGAGCTCAAAGATCTAAAATATCAGTTAAAAGATGTCACGCCCTGAGGCAACCTCCTGGACTTGACTGGGAACTTGGAATTACGGAGGATCCCAAGTCAACCCCTTGTCATACATTCACAAGCATCATTTAATAGAGACAGTAAACTTTCAAATCAGGAAGTACTTCATTCGTTGTATGAAAATAAAACATTTAGTGGAAGGTAAAGCACAAGCCTGAAGGGCTATGAAAGTCATACTATACATCTGTCCAAAAGCTTCTAGTCATAAGAACTACTACATTAGGACAAGGTCCCCGACTGACCCAAATCCGACATACAATGGCATAAGGAAACTTCTAATACTGTTGGAGCCCCAAAAGTGAGGAAGACTTACCACTAATGATACTTGTTGTCAGAAACACTTTATCCACAACCCTGGGAACGATCACATGTAACATGTATCACATGAAAAATGTATGGAATACAAGTATGTAGTCAGTTCATGGAAGGTACTGAGTATGTAGTTATGCAGAAAAAATAATACATGCAAGGCATAATAAATAATTGAATAGTGATAGAATCATCATAGGTAAGAAGGTATAACATGAGATTATAATGAACCCATAAAGTAAGAGTTTTCAGAGACAACTTCTGAGACACACCATATTTGAAAATCCTTAGGAAACTGACAAGTGCAAACTTATATCGTAGAAAATAACATATAACTTGACTTCTTTAAGTTGGAACATGACTGGGAGTTTCTCTTAATCGACATGTAACAATGCGAGATACATGGAGTTTAGTGTGTTTCCCATACACCAATAAAAAGGGTGATAACCGTCCAAAGTCAATACCAAAATAGGATCCTTACATTTATCCTTGGTGATTTCAGTCTCATAAATTCCTATGATGAAAACATGTTATGGAACTTGGCTTATATAAAATCGGATTCACTTGGTGCGCAATAATCCTTTCAAAACTTATACATACATAGGTCACTTTAAAATTCATCATTTAGTGTATCTTTCCCTAATAATTCGTAAATCATATCTTGAGCCCCTTATTGGATCCTTATCATTTAATGAAACAAAATTCTTTATATCATTGTGACATTATGTTTCCTTTATGTTTAATAAAAAACTGACTTCTGAGAAATCATGGTTCATAACATATATATATATATATATATATATATATATATATATCATGAAAAAATATTGCATTTT
>JBDJHY010208356.1:0-11470 GCA_039654485.1 Withania somnifera | reverse complement strand
CAAATAGCTAGAGATTCTCAACCTACATCTCATTCTCAGTCTCCCAAGTTTAAACCTCGATTAGGTGGCCCTCCACTAAATAGAAAATACAATGTCTATCTGAAATACAAATAACAAAAAGAGATATAAGGAAAGGTAAATGATAAACTTTGGACACTAGAATCCATCATCTAACTCAGCAATAAAATCACATCATGAATCTGGAATAAGCAAGGACCGCTCGTACTCGGGTTTACATCAGATGTAGAATTGTAGTATGATTAACAAAAATAATGAGTACCTGGTAGGCATCATAGGTCGACTGTTCGCAATAAGATATAAGATCAGTAAATAGACAGATAAGGTAAGCAAGTCATAGAGGTCAAAAAAGTAGATCAGATAGAGAAACTAGCTAAAAGTATAAAGGCAAGTAGATATCCTAACTAACTAGCTAACAAAAAGGAAGATATTGGTAGACAAAGGAAAGAACATACCTGAATCCATATTCAGCTAATGAAGTATAAGGTAAATAATATGAAAGGTTGTATAGCAATAACCTCGAGTAACAAAAATAGGAAAAAGGGTTAACTACAACAGGTGCATCAATAAAGGAAGCATTACTGAAAACTTGATAGATATAAACCCTTCCAGAAGAAATATATCCGAACAAAAAAAATAAAGAAGAACCCCCATAGCATCTTATACAGCTGAGGGTTACAAACAAGTGAATACAAATGCTCCAGAATCCCATATTACCAGAGAGTACAATCGTAAAACAATACTCAAAGGGATAATATGCATGATGATATGATGAACGCTAAAAGTAAATATGTATGCTCCTCCTCCGATACCCATATGTCTAATAGGCAGAACCCATGGAAGAAGTTCCTTGTATACCTATACTCAACCGTATACCCCTTCATCGGTCGCATATTAGCCCAGATAGGAAAGGTACATAGGGGAAGTAACCAACCATATACTATCTCACTACTCAACTAAAACTGAACTGTACTTTCATAGCATTAATGTATAAATAGGCCGACATGCATCACCGGGTATAAATCACTACAATCTTAATACCGCTATTCTAGCACTAAATCATCAATTTCTAGCTCTTGGGGATCACCAATATTAGTAACATATCAAAATAGTGATTACGACTCTGTTACTCAATTATCATTGAAAATTATTATTTCTCATCTTGTCTTATAATACTGTTGAACCACAAGGCCATGCAAGATTTCAAAAATCTATGGTATCAATCGCTCAGCCATAAAATAGTAGAAATTAATGCATAAAAATAGTTTTCGTGAAAATGATATGCTCAACTACAAATAATAACTCAAACAAATCCTACTGGCCTTGCACAAGCTAGATATCTACTGTAATCATAACCAGTTATAGTATTCAAGATTTATAAATATTTCCCATAAATCCCACCATCTACTTTTTTATATTCAATCAAGACCACTCAAGGTCACAGGGTAACTATAAAGTGCAAATGCAACACCAATACGTAATAAAAAGCAGACTAAAGAAACGGACAAGATCAAAGGTACCAAGCATAAAAAACCAAAGGATGGATAAATACTACAATTACTTCTCATATAAGCCTAATATAAGATCGATAAGCCTACCTGAGGTCCAAAGATAGATAAAACATAACGAGGTAAATTAAGCTCGGAAGCTCCAACGGCTCTAAAAATTTAAAACCAAATACAGACAATCATAAAACTAGAAAAATAATAATCTATATGTTAAAATAGAATCAAATGATACCCAGAAATCTTTCACTATAATCGGGGTAAAAATCCAAGTCAAAACGATACAAAAGGCCCGTGAACTCAAAACTTCAACAATGGGTACCAAAATATTTCCCAAGTCATAGGGAACTCATACCCAAAATTTGAAGCTAAGACAAGCAAGAAACGATATCAAATAGATGGATTAAAGTAAGGAACCACCTTTGAAGACTTGGGGAAATTTGGGTGAAATTTGAAGAAATTAGAGTTGAAACCAAAGAATAATTGAAGAATTATTTCTAATGTCACCCAATATCACATGCAAAGATCAAAGAATTTCAATAGAGGGTTTAGTGGAAAATGATGAATAAATGCTGAATTTCGGAGTCTCCAGGTACTTATACCTGGCAACAGATTAATCTATGCGATCACATGGGTCATGGTCATGATCGTGTAGCTAGATTTGGGAATGCATCACGATCGTGTACATTGCATGTCACGATCACGTAAGATTGGGGAGACATAAGTTGTGATCTTGTAAAGGAGTGTCGCAATTGCGTAAAGGGGAAGAAACAAACCTTCGCGATCGCATGCATGACCTATGTGATCATGAAAAAAGTTGGAAGGTTGTACCAGCAACTGATGCACTATCTAAAATCAGTCGAAAACAAAAATTAAAAATGATGCTCAGAATGTATCTGAAATTTGATTAACATAGACCAACTATGCTACCTAAATGGAAACAACACTTGAACTCAATGGTGCAGGTGAAATTCCAATCTGAGGTTGTTTCGACAAAATATTGACCAAAGTAAACTCTATGCCAAAATAACCAACTTATCAACTGAGTACTCTAAATGAGATGGTTGTCTTGAAGCTCTAACAAACAACTTACCCAATCCAAACTCAACATTTTGTTGCTGATGGTGTAGTTATATTTTCAATTCGAGGCACCGATCACAAAATGACCACCAAAGCTATACTTATAAACCATAAAGCAATTAAAACATACAAATTGAGATAAAACCAAAACCAATGCCTTCGGACCCGAACCAAGGGTAACACTAGAACAAAATCCATTGTTTGGAGCTTATGAAATTATTTGAATTTGATTCCATGTTCATTTTCATAGAATGTTGACTGAAGTTAACTATTTCAACAGTTAAGGCTCTATAAATGAAGCAGACATAACGACCCAGGAAATGAACTACTGATTCCAATAAGTCATAAAATGACTTTGTGCCGCTACACGAAAGATCTAAGATGCAAGAAAATATGAAGATGTGAAAATGACTATAAGGGTCATTACAACATCTACTACTTAAAAGGACTTTCATCCTAGGAAGTTAGAACAAACAAGTATTTGAAAGCTTGAAAGGTGTGAATAATAAGACCTCAACTCACTCTTAATCTCCCAAGTGCCTTCTCCATAGGAAAATCTCTCTATAGAACCTTAACCATAGGAATCTCTGGGATGTCAACTTCTTCACCTCTCTAGCCAAAACCAAAACTGACTCCTCAACAACCGATAATCCCTCATCAACCTGAACAAAATCATAACGGATCATATGTGAATTATCTGAGATGTACCACTTAAACATAGACACATGGAAAATTGCATGCACAGCTGAAAACATAGGAGGCAAGACAACTTATAAAAAACACTACTAACCTGATCAAAAATCTCAAAAAGGCAAATATATCGGGGTTGAGCTTGCCCCTCTTCCCAAACCTCATCAAGACCTTCATGGGTAATACTTTGAAAAAAACTTGACCACAAATACTGAACTCCAAAGCATAATGACAGCGGTATGAATAACTCTTATTTCTACTTTGGGCTTCTCGAAGTCTATCCTGAATCAATCAAACTATGTCTAAAGCATTCCAAAGCATGTTTGTACTTTATAATCTAGACTCAATCCTATCAAACCAACCAATAGGCAAATGACATTTCTTACCATATAAAACCTCTAATAGAGCCATTTGAATACTTAAATGGTATCTGTTGTTATACGAAAACTCTTCCAAAGAAAAATGTTGATCCCAAGAATGACAAAAATCCAAAACAAAAGCCTGCAATATGTCCTCAAAGCCTAGATGGTCCTCTTGGACTGACCCGCTATCTGGGGATGAAATACCATACTAAGATGAATCTCGATACCCATACCATGCTAAAATGCCCTTCAAATTTGACATCTAAACTGAATACCATGATTATAGATGATTGATACTTGAATTTCGTGAAGTCTAACCACCTTCTAGAGATAAATAAAGGATAACTTTTCTATGTTGTATGTAGTATGAACAAAAATGAACTGCAAGGACTTAGTCAGCCTATCAATAATAACCTAAATCGAATCATGGCTATGAGAAGTTCGTTGTAAGATTGAAGTAAATCCTACTTCCATTAGGGAATGGGAATTCGTTGTATCAATCCACCTGGTATGATCAAACATAACCTGCTGATAATTCAAGCACCTAGAGACAAATTAGGCAATATCCCTCATCATAACACTCCACCAGTAGATATGTCTCAAGTCTATACACATATTAGATGCACCTGGATGGATGGAATAATGAGAACTATGGGCCTCTCAAAGGATAAACTAAATTAAATCATCAATCCGTGAAACAAAAATCTAACACTTAAACCTCAAAATACTATTTGAACACAATGCATCTCTGTAGGGCTCACCCTACAACAATTTATCATGAATATCAACCAAGGTTGGGTCCTTAAATTAAGGTTATTGGATCAAATCAACCAATGTAGAATAGGCCTCAAAACTAGCAAGAACTCGACTTGGATATGAAAGCTCATGTTGGATCAATTGTATAGCCAAAGACTAGATGTATAAGGTTAACTACCTCACAAAAATTGATAAAGCTTCAAACTACCCATATACTCATCAACTTCTACCTTAAAGCATCCTCTACTATGGTTGCCTGCCCGGGTGATACAAAATAGAAATATCATAGTACTTCAGCAACTCAATCCACCTGCTCTGGCAAGCATTAAGCTCCCTCTAACTCATAATGTACTAAAGACTATGATGATTGATGAAAATCTCACAAAATAGACTCCATACAAGTAGTGGCACCAAATCTTGAGCGTGAAGACTATCGCTGCCAACTCCAGATCATGGGAGGGGTAGTTGCTCTTGTGAACCTTCAATTGTCTAGCAACTCTGTCGCATCAGAACACAACCCAAACCAACACCTGAAGCATCATAATAAACCGCAAAACTCTAAACCTTAACCAGAAAAGTCAACATAAGAGTAGATGTCAAGATAGTATTAAGCCTCTAAAAGTAAGCCTCACACTCATTGGACCACTGGAAAGGAATATCATTTCTAGTGAATCTAGGCAATGGCACTGCTATAAATAAGAAACCCTTAATGAAACGATGACAATAACCAAAAAGTACAACAAAGCTACAAACCTTAGTAGGATTAGCCGGTCTAGGCCAATCATAAACAACTACAACCTTAGTAGGATCTACCACAATACCCTCTCTAGACACCACGTGACCTAGAAATGCAACTGAAATTAAGCCAAAACACAAACTTTGGAAACTTGGAGTAAAGCTAATAATCTCTTAAAATCCTAAAGAATAATACAAAAGTTCATCTCATGATACTCTCTACACCTCGAGTACACCAAAATATCATCTATGAACACAATTACAAAGGAATTAAGGTAGGGTCTAAACATATGGTTCATCAAATCCTTAAAAGACATCACAAGAAACTCATAATGACCATATCATGTCCTAAATGCTATCTTTGGTATGTCCTCAGTCCTGATCCTCAAATAACGGTAACCCAATCTCGAATTAATCTTAGAAAAAATGGCAGAACCTAAAACTGGTCAAATAGATCATCAATCCGGTGCATAAAATAATTATTCTTCACAGTGCCACCATTCATCTACCTAAAATAATATACATAAGCATAGAACCATCTTTTTTCTTCATAAACAGAACAAGATCACCCCAAGGTGAAACACTACGCCGAAAAAGGCTTATCTAATAGATCATAAAGTTGAGCCTTAAATTCTCTTAACCCATTAGGTGCCATAGGATAAGGAGAAATGGAAATGGTCCTAGTGCCTGGATTTAACTCAATACGAAAATTGATGTCTCACTTAGGTGGTAGGCTAGGGAGGTCGGTCGAAAACACATCAAGAAATTCACTAACAATAGGTACTGACTTAGGAGACGAATAATTAACACTAACATCTCTAACATATGAGAGACCAGGAGATTATCCTTAAGTCAAGAAATAATCCCCAATGGTAGGTGACTAGTCGAACCCTGCCATATGACCTAGGATACATTGGGCATGACTAAGGTAATGGTCTTGGAATAAAAATCTATGACTGCTCTATGAAAGGGTAACCATTTCATGCCAAGTATAACATCAAAGTCAACCATGTCCGATAATATCAAATCATACCAAGTCTTAAAATCCCCAATAATTATAAAATAAAGTCTCAACACACGATCCACTACTAAAGAATTATCTATTGGGTGGAGACAGATAAAGGCACAGGCAATGGCTCACTCACAATACTCAAATGTGGAGCATTATAAGAAGACACAAAAGCAAGTAGATCCTTGATCAAATAAAGCTGAAGTGGGATGATAACACACAGAGATGGTAGTTATCACCACTATATTGGAGGTATTTTTCTCAGGTCTACCCAGTACCGTATAGAAATATCGACAACCAATATCACCACTACTGACCTTATCATGCTGAGGAGCACCATGACCTGGAGCACCACCACACATTCCTTGAGATGGCACGGATCTAACTAGTAGTGCTAGAATAGGAGCTGGAATAGCAAAAGGCTGAACCATAGTCTGACCAATGCCCCTCTGGGAACAATCTCTAGCAAAGTGGCCCATAGCTCCACACTCATAACATATCCCAACCTTTGTGTCCTAACAAGATGAACCATAAGAACCAAAATTGCCACCACAACCTAATGAACCTGAGGTAGCACCACTCGACTATTGTCCTGAAGATTGGCCCTCAAAAACCTGAGAACCACTACTAGAAATCTGTAACGATATATGAACATGACAACTAAGATCTCCATGATGTTGATATTGAGATGGTATCCTAGTTCCCACGAACCAGAACCCCTACCACCATGTATCAATCCACTAAACCGACCCTAATGATGTGGCTTCTTATCCTCCCTAACTTTTTTACTATGACCAAGATCATCAATAGTATGAGTATGATCCTTAATAGTATGAGTATGATCACGAATGGCCTAAGATGATGATTTGGTAGCAACTAATACCTCGATACTATTATGAATTCAGAATCCAACCTGCGTATAAAACAATGGATCCACGATACCTCAGTAGATATATAACTGGCCCCATAGGCAGAGAATCTATGAAACTCTATCTTATACATAGTAAAGGAACCTTTCTCGAGCCTAAGAAACTCCTCTCTCATATGATCCTACTCAGTAAGCATGCATTATGAAAGGAACTCCAAGAGAAGGGGTCGAATCAGCTGACTTAGTCAAATAATAAGACCTCCACCACTATTTAGTTAGGCTGCCCATTTGATATGCTATAAAGTCAACACTATGAGACTCAAGTAGGATGAGTTTATGTAACCCCTCCTGACATCTTTCAATGAAATCTCTCAAATCCTCACCCAAACTACCAATGAACCTCGGAGGACCCAATCTAAAAAATTAGCCTAATGCCTTCTGATCAAAGTCATACATAGGGTATAAAAAGGTACTGATAGAACTACAGATGGAGTAGACACTACAAGTCCTGATGATAAAAAGATCAATGTAGGAGGCACCTGAACTGGCAATGTTGAAATAGATGTGGAACACATAAACCATAAGAGCTTAGTGCCAGAGGCACTTTCAAACCATATACTCAAGGTTGGTTGCAATCCTGGACTATAAGAACCTAGGGATGAAGTTTGCACCCCATCAGTTAATTAACCTGACATACCCAACAACTACAAAAAAAAGCCTCTCACATCTGTAGTCAAAGTTTGGAACTTACATAGTCATAAGAGATAATATGGCTAGACCATTATCAGGATTGATATTTGTAACTCTAATAACTCTAATAGGTGATACAGTTCTCTCAGGTGCTACAACTCTAGAACGTCCTAAAACTCAACCTCTACCACCTTTACTAGCTTATGGTGCAACAGGTGCATCATCTCCTGCTGCCGCTGAAGATCATGTGCATGGCATCTACAAAAGAGTGAATAGGAAAAATGATATTTCAAGAGACCAACTATGATACATGTGTGACATAGAAGTGAAAGAGAATGAATTACTAAAGATGTTGTTGTAGCCTCCTGAAGATAGGATACAAACATCTCCTTACCTGATCTATAGGACTCTTTTAGCCACTAGCTCATGTACTAAGGATATGAATGAAACGTCACTATGATACCAATTTTTCACAACCCAATTTCTCAGGTCATGAGGGCACCTACACCCCACTATAGGAGAACCATCAACAAGAATACATAACATAATTATAGAACTAAAAGAGAAAGGCAATACATAAATAAGGGAAGTGATAAAAGGAAGTCCAATTCAATGAAACAGCAATCCCAAAACCTAATATCTGATACATGAGCCACTAAAACAAAGGTACAATGACGAAATAGAAAATACAATGTATGTATCAAATAAAAATAATAGAAGGAGATATAAGGAAAGCAAAAGATAAGCTTTAAAAACTTGAAGCCATCATCTACCTCATTAATACAATCATTACACAAACTCAGAATCAGCATGGAACACTCGTACTCGGGTCTACACCAAAAAGATATGAAGTGTAGTATGAGTAAAAGAAACAATGGGAATACACTAGGATCATAGGCCAACTAGGTGCATATAAGAAAATAGAGCAGTAAATAGACAAAGAAAAAAAGAAAGTCACAGAGGTCAGACAAGTAGAGCAGATAGAGAGACAAGCTAACAGGATAAATACAAGTAGATATCCTAACTAACTAGATAAAGTAAGGAAGATTCAGGAAGACAAAGGAAAGAGCTCAGCTAAAGAAGTATAAAGTAAATAATAGGAAAGGCAGTGTACGAGTAACCTTATATAATTGAAATAGTAAGAAGGGCTAACTACAACAAGTTTATCAGTAAAGGAGGCTTGGCTAAAAACTCGATAGATATAAACCCAACATAAAGTAATATATTCGAATAGAAATAATTAAAGAAGAATCCCATAGCATCCCATACTACCGAGGAATAAAAATAAATGAATACAAACCCTCCCACATCCCATATTAATGAAGAGTACAAGCAGCAAATAGAACTCAAAGGGATAATATGCATAATGATATGATGAATGATAAAAGTAAATATGTATGCTCCTTCTCCCATCCCATAGGTATGAAAGGAAGGGCCTATGGAAGGACTTCCCCGTATACCTCTAATCCATTATATACCCCTCATCCAGTCACATATTAGCCTAGATCGGTAAGGTCCATGGTGGCCATCACTGCATACTATCTCACTACTAAACTGAAAGTGAATTGTACCCTCATAGATTCAATGTATGAATGGTCGTTCGGGCATTACTAGTCTAAATCACTATTATCTTAATACCATTTCTCTGGCATCACCGATACTAAAACGAGTAAAATTCATGATGTATAGCACATGGGAATCAATATGTCTAGTAGTATATCAAAACAATGACTACAGCTTAATTATCTTAATTATCATTGAAAACTGGTAAAATCATTATTATTACTCATTTTTTCTTATAATACTACAAATAGGCCCACAATGTCATGCAAGGTTTCAAAAATCAGTGGTGTTAGGCTCCCAGCCATAAAATAGTAGAAACTAATGCATAAAAACTAGTTTTCATGATAACAATATGCTCAACCAAAATAATAGCCAAAACAAATCTTACCCGCCCCACTCAGGCTCGATATCTACAGCAATCATAACTAGTAATAATATCCGAGACTTATAGCTATTTCCTATAAATCCTAAAATCTATGTTCCAAAGTCAATCAAGACCACTAGGGTTCACAGGGTAACTATAATCACAAATGCAACACCAATGCATAATCCAGAAGCGGACTAAAGAATCATATAGAGTCAAAGGTACCAAACCTAAAAACCCCAACCCAAAGATGTCTAAACACAATAATTAATTCCTATAAAATCCCATTATAAGATTAGTAATCCATAGCCTACCTGACATTAAAATATAACTCGCAAATACTGAGACAAAGTACACCTAGACAACTCCAACGGATCCAAGATTATGCAAACGAATCCGAACAATCACGAAACTAGCAAAACAATAATCTACACATTAAAATAGAATCAAATGATACCCATAAAGCTACATTTATATCCAGGATCAAAATTCGAGTCCAAATGGGTCTACAGGGTGCTAAACCTAAAACTTCAAACAAATGGTACCAAAATGTTCTCCACGTCGTAGGGACTTGTACCCAAAATTTGGATCTAAGACTAGAAAGAAACTACATAAAGTCAAAAGATTAAAGTGAAGAACCAACCTTGAGAATTTGGTGAAAATTGGGTGAAATATGAAGAAATTAGAGTGGAAATTTACCAATAATAGAAGAAATATTGTTTCCAACATCACCCAATATTACATGCAAAGATCCAAGAATTTTAACGGAGATTTTAGAGTGTTTCGGGAGTGAAAAAATGATTAAATAATGCTGAATTTTAGAGCCTCCGGGTATTTATACTTGGCAACAGGTTACTCTATGTGATCGTGTGGGTCATGGGCGTGATTGTATAGCTAAAGTTAGGAAGGAATTGCGATCTTGTGAGACTGGGGAGACAGGAGTCACGATCGTGTGAAAGCATGTCACAATCGCATAGAGGGCAGAAATAAACCTTTGCAATTGTGTGCATGACCTTCACAATTGTGAAGCATGTTGGATGGTTGCACCAGCTAAAATTAGTTAAAAATAAAAGTTTAAAACAATGCTTGGAATGCATTCAAAATCCGATAAAAAAACCCAAATTTTCTACCTGCATGGAAATGACATTCTGGACCCAATCGTATAGATGAAATTTTGATCCAAGTTTATTTTGACAAAATATTAACCAAAGACAGCTCTATACCAAAATGACAAATTTTCAAACCTATTTCTCAAAATGAGATCGATAGTCTTGAATTTAGAATGAATAACTCACCCAACCCAAACTCGACATTTTGGAGCTGGCAGTGTAGTTAAATTTTCAATTTGAGGCTTCGATCATAAAATGACCACCCAAACTACACTTATAAACCATAAAGCACTTACAAAAATGTAAAATAAGATAAAACCAAAATCAAGGCATCTGGACCCGAAACAAGATTCCAACTAGACCAAAAATCCACACTCCGAAGCTAACACAACTATTAGAATTCAATTTCAAGCTTGTTTTCATAGAATGTTGACTGAAGTCAATGATTTCAACCATTAAGGCTTTATAATAAGGAAACAGATATAACAGCCAAATAAATGACCCAGGAACCGAACCACCGGTTTTAATAAGTCATAAATGACTTCAGGCCCTACTGGAAAGATCTAGGATGCAAGAAAATTCAAATAATAAAAATCACCGTAAGAGTTATTGCAAATATCATAGTCCTTCAATAAGTTAATCCATCTTCACTGCCTTGAATTAAACTTCCTCTGACCCATAATATATCAACGATGATAAAGGTTGGTGAAGATTTCATATT
>JBDJHY010208346.1:0-11470 GCA_039654485.1 Withania somnifera | reverse complement strand
CCTTCAACTCAGCAGGAACAATACGGTAAGGAGACTTAGAAATGGGCTTAGTGCCTGGATCCAAATCAATGCCAAAATCAATATCTCTATCAGGAGGGACACCAGGGAGGTCAGTCGAGAATACATCAACAAACTCTCTAACCACAGGAACAAACTCATAGGAATGGGAATCAACATTAACATCCTGCACAAAAGACAAACAAGACAAACACCCCCTCTCAACCAACTTCCAAGCCTGAAGAAAGATATAACTCAATGAGAATACAACCCATACTACCCTTTCAATCTACTCTCGGAATACTAGGCATGCATAAAAAAATAGTCTTTTCATGACAATCTAAGATAGTATGGTACAGGGAAAGTCAATCCATCCAAAAAATAACATAAAAATCTATCATATCAAGCAAAATCCAATCTACTCAAGTTTAATACCCTGATAAAGAAACAAGACAGGATCAACACACTCAATTCATTACTAAGGAATCACACACAAGAGTAGAAAAGTAAAAAGGTATATCAAAAGCATCAAATAACATAGCAAAACCCACAATAAATTATTTAGATACATAAGAATTTGTACACCTAGATCAAATAATACAGATGCAAGGCTGTGGAAGACCGAGATGATACTTGTGATCACTGCGTATGAAGACTCTTCCTCGACTTTCCTTGAAAAAGCATAACACTGTGTATGTCCACGTTTGGGTTGAACTATAGAATGGAAAAAACCTCTCCCTACCTGTGGTGCACTTCTGCCATTCTACGCCCCTCTACATGCTGTCACCCCTCCTTTACCTCTGACCGGAGGTCTAGGTTCCCTAACAGGAGCATGAGAGGCCTAAGAAGCCTACTGAGACTCTATCTATGTATCCTTAAGATAGTACCTCTCTAGGTCGCTATGATTATAAATATAACATCCTTTAGGAACTATAGGCTGATGTGATGCAGTTTGTGACCCCGAATAACCTCCTCGGGCCAAAAAATCTCTAATTAGACCCACCATAAGAACTCTGTATTGGATTGAAGTCACTTAGAACTATATGGCTAGTGCTAGAGGCCTGTAAGGCAACCTAAAATATGCTTGTCAATAGGAATGACTACCGTGCCTGAAGGACCCCTTGCCTCCAAATAAGGCATCTGAGAATTAACCTAAGGAACAAGTCCTCTTTCCCCTTCTCTCATCAAATGAATCTCTACAAATCTTCTAAAAGACCTTGGCTGCCCCAATCATACTATTCAAGGTAGTGCCTTCTAACTGGGAGACTTTAAATTTTGCTGCTCAGAGAGGGAAAATCAACCCCTTCATGAATTTATCTATATTCTATCGCTCATCTAGCAAAATAGCTAAGGTATGCCTTAGAAACTCATATAAAAGAGACACACACTCATCCACTGTCATATCCTCCTTCTCCAATATATCAAACTATTAATGGAGGCCATCCTTCATGCTGTGTGACACATCTCTCAAAAAAATCCGAAGCAAACATCTTCCACATCATAGGAGGAGAACCACTTGGTATAAAATCATACTCGAAATGTTCCTGGACCAATAAGGAAAGAGACAATCACTGAGTCTGGGGCTCAGCACCTGTACAAAGTGCAGAAAATAAAGAAGTGAGTACAAAAACCATGGTACACATCAGTGTTCTCGACTAGTCTAACTATAAAGAGAAAACAAAAGTTCCTGACATCGAACCAACCCCAATACAACAACCTGAAATAGTTTCTCTCTCTCTCTTTATATATATATATATATATATATGTGTGTGTGTGTGTGTGTACAATAGCCTAGTCAAAATGTAAAATCAGAATATAAGAAATCTAAATAAATACTCAATACTATCAATCATGAAACATAAGTGATATGCTCAATCATAACAATAAGTATCAAAGGAAGTCTCACTAAATCATTAGAGAACTAGATAATCACAGGTCCTCAGCAAAAAAAAAATAGTTTAATTCACTACTCAATATCAGATAGTCTCAAAGAATCAGTCAAAATAGAAGAATAGCCAATACCAAAACTCAAGTAAAAGTAATGCATAATGCAAGTAGTCTAATGCATGTCTCTCTCATGTACACACATGTTTTCATCTTTATATGGCCCAACCAGGATCCATGAGGGACTCGTAAGGTTCATCTACTACATAATTCACAACCTTTGTAACGGTCCTTGGATGGTTTAATCAATAAATCAGGCATTCGGAATGGGCCTCGAATTGTCTATCCAATAGATTAGACCTCCATAATAAACCTAGAATGGCCTACAAAATTAGACATCTGGAATGGACCTCGTCAATCTATCCAATCACTTTCCATTGCTCACGAAACACAATTCAAGTCTCATATCCAAATATCAAAATGTGAGAAAGTATCATATAAATCATGGGAATATCACAATTTCAAATCTCAAAAATAATAATATAGGCCTATCATAGGCAATCACTATTAAGGATATCTTTTCCATATCAATCTAGCCTCCACAAGTATCACAATTTCGATTATAACAATATCAAGAAATCATCATGGGAAATATCAATAGAATGTACATAATTGAGCTCCAAATTCTATACCAAGGTATCATTTTCAATCACATAGTTCAAATTAAAGCAACTCAATCTCAAACCAAGTATATAATTCTACAATTTCTAAAGAATTTACATCATCACAAACTTTCTCATTTTAGGCCAACATGTTTGATACTATCACCCACAATATACACATTTCTCCAGAATTACAGTAATCTTGAACATAATCTTTAACACTTTATAAAAAGACCAAAGAATCCTCAACTTTCCTTAGATTTGAATAACAAAATCTCTCCAGAGCTTTTCCTTTTTTAAATGCCTCCAAATGTGCATAATCTAGTCACCGACATAAGGAATACAAGAAAATACAACAATTAATACCCAAAATTTAACTATTCAAAGTTTTATTAAAAAATTCACCCAAGTCCCATGAGGTCAAAAATGGAAATTATATTTTGAAGACATGTTTCCCATCACTTAGGGAATCTAAATATCAAGTTTTATTAAAATCCATATCTATTTCGTCGTTCAAATTCAAGGTTTTGTAATTTTTGAGTTCATACTTGAAACCACAATTGTTTTATTCAAAACCTTCAAATTCTATGTGATAATCATGTTGAAGTTGTTAGAAATTGATGGAAAAGTTCTTAGAATCGTTACCCGGTCGATATCTTTGAATTTCTCCAATAACCTTTACAAAATTGGGGTATAAAATCGTGTATGTCAATGAAAATGAATAGGAGTTTGTGTTTTAAAGCAAAAAATTGGTCACTGCCTAGGCCTTCTTCACGAATGCTAGACCCTACCGTGAACAGGGGAACTGCCCAACCACAACTCTCCTCGAATAGGGTCACCACTCCACGAATGCAAAAAATAAAAACCATCACCCTTCACGAGCACGGTCCCATCCCGTGAACATGGAAGAGACCTGATGACAATAATAACAGCAGCAACAATAGCAATTTACATCATAGAAAATAACTTTGAATGGACCCTCGAGATTCATCTGGAACCTCTTACAAACAAACCATATATGCAATAATACTAATTTTGATATTCAGAACTCAACGGAACAATCAAAATACGAGTACGAGGTATGCTTGACCTACTACCCATTAAGGATCCATTTTTAACTAAAAATACAAATTTACCAAAATACCTTCAGGATGTACAAGATATAAAAGAGACCTCATTCTAGGATAAAAAGCACCTCCCGAATCAAGAAACTATCGAAGTTCAAATCTGGTCACTCTAACTCTGAATGTGAACAAAGTCAATCATTCTTCTTAAAATTCAATTTTGTCCCATCAAACCACCCAAAATCACCATGAATGGGCTAAAACAGAAAAAAAGATCCTACCAAACCAGAATCGACATTCCATAGGTAGTGGAGCTGACGAATTTTTATTTCGAGGTTTGTAAATCTAAATAAACCATAGAGTTCCATATTTCTCACTTTAAGGATCAAAAAGCAAAATTTCAAAACTTATTTTATTGAGTTCAAAATTTATTAATTATTATTTGTACATATTTAGTGAGTTTTTAAACTACATATACAAAATCTAAAATATTGAGTACAGAAAGCCAGAATATCTCTTATTTTTTTTTTTCAAAACCATTTTGTTCCTGAACTAACCATGGAATCCAACTTAGTTTAGCATATTGCAACTACAGGAAGGCAAAATGGTCAAAATACGTAGAAAATGAGGGGGAAAAAATTAGATACTGAGGGTCATTACAAGAATTTTTATGAAATGATACATTTGAAATCTATAAGATACCCAAAAAATCATCTTCCAATGTCAACTAAACTTTGAGATATTACATATTATATATTATCATATCCAACAATCTAAGACTGTATCCCTAAAATATGTGGGACAGATATATGGAGTTAGTTAGGGTTACACTATTGTATAAATATTTTCCTATTCCCACCATTGTAACATATTAAATATACAGATTACTATGCATAACCTCTAGCCAAATAACTATTGGTACAACACTCACTATCATTATTTATTATTAGTTTGTAACATTCTTTTATCACTATGTCAAAATTCGACTAGTTGAATGCCGATGAATTTATTTGGTCATATCTTAACGCACCCGGTACTAACCATGCTGAAATATTTAAATAAGTTTAATAAGATAAAATTGTACCTTTATTATGTCTTTATAAAACATATCAATGATAAGAAAGTTCTTAAAATATTTTAGTATGTTTCTCATGAATCAATTTAGATTATATGTTAACCCATCTTTTGAAGAGTTGAATTAGGAAGGACAAATTATTTTGAATTAATAAGTAAGAGGTCACTAACCCCTCCAAACATGAGCAAGTTGGGTGGGTGGGCTCTTTATGTAACCCTAATCATACAGGAAAATAAGGGATATTGATATCTTTATGAGACCCTAAATATTTATTAGCATATATTTGATCAAAGATTTGGTTTTGTAGTGTCAACCCAAAATATTTGACATTGTATAAATATTATAACTAATGATTTAGAATTGTTGTTTCATGTACCAAATCATACCTAGAAAGCACCCCTTTGATGTATATATCATGTTCTATATTGTGTATCGGACACACAAATTTTCATGGATATACATATATGTTTACCCTGAAATGGGAAAAGTTAAATGTTATGAAGAGCATGAATGTTGAATATAATTGTGTTAGTAGGTCCATTTACCAGAATATTGATTATGTAAGTAAAGGTGAATGTGACTAAAAACATAAGTAAAGACAAATACGTGAGTGATAAAGTATGGAACCGAAAATAAATGGCTCCATCAATGTTAGTAATCAAGTATAGATATGAATAAAAATAGCTCCGTTGATATTTCTTGTTCTTATCCTGTTGGAGAGAGTTGAATAAAAATGTCAAGAACAATAAAACTAAAAAAGACAATTGTTTAATAAGCAAGCTGAAAAGTGTATGCACTATTTTTTTATAATATTGATGTTCCAAAATGGCATTGAACCATATACTTATAGTGTATAATACTAGCCTATGGGCAACAGGATATGGGATCCTTTTAGTTCTTAGTACTACATCATATGGTGTGGTTGTAGGTGTAAAGTTTGTTGTTAGGTGATGCATAACTTGTTTGTGCACCTGGAGGTTCAGACATGTTTGTCCTTTGACTTTATACTCCATACCATTAATTGCCTTTTAAGTACATCATCATATTCTAAGAATTCCCTTCTAGATGATCCTCAATGATTGTATTATTGATGATTTTGTGATTATGGAGCATCTAGTGAAGTCTTCCATCCCTAGGAGAAACCTATGTACTCCTTTAAAAGCCTCTAGAGTCTTTATCCAACACAAATAGTCCCTCATTCCTTAATTGTTGTGCTATTAGAAATCTATAAACCAAATGATTTCTCAGTGATCCTACAATGTGTCAGACACTCACTCTGATTGTTTTTATTACCCCATACATGCCCCCAAGTTTTCGTTCAGACTTATCTTAAAAAATACCAAAAAAAAATTATTTTCAAGTCCACGGACTATGTAAGGGATTTCACAGGCCATAGACCAGCTCATAAAATACCCATTGAGAAGTTTAAAGTCCACAAGTTAGGAATCGATTCCACGACCCATGAACTGAGTTATGGAATTAATTCCCTGAAAACCAATACCTTCCAATATATTCCACGATTGACTAAACGAGTCATGAAACCATTCCACAACCCGCCAGTATTTTTATGGAATAAAAGGCAAAAAATCAAAAGTTCAGCCAATCCATTCCATGAATGACAGTATGATTCATGAAATGTATTCCACGACTCATTGTCTCACTCATGAAATTCACCCCGAGTCTGCACCATGGATGGTACAATGAAACCAAGACTACTAGGTTCCCCCCAAAGTACCCTTGGATCATGGATACACCAAACATACTTAAATATCTGGCAATAGAAAAGTAATATAAGGGGGAAAATCAATAAAAAAATCAATCAATAAATTGAATATTATCTAACCTGTCTGAAAGTCATACTAAATATTGTAAGAGAGATGTTAGGACAAGTCCCTATCTAACTCAAAATAGAAATACTGAAACAGAAATAAACTACTTTTGAAACTACTAGTGTGAGCATGAGGACTCACCATTGACTAGCTGGAGATGTACTGTTTGGTCAAGTCTGAGTGTGAGATTAGCGTTCCAAAGCTACATGATAAGAATATGCATTAGTACATGGAATGTATTGAATATGTAGAAGTGAAACAATTAATAATTTGTTTGAAATATAAATATATAGATATGATTGCACTAAAATAACGTGATTGATTTGATATAATAATCATGCTAAAATTGTGTAAAGTAATTAAAGAAAGTTTGACCATATAATTAACTCATAAATCATGAATTATTGGATAAATAAGGATTTAAATTCAATAAAATAAAGCGAGGTCGTAAACACTTAATTTATAAAACTATGGACTGACTGGTAGTGGACAGTGTTGGGAGCCTCTATAACCGATATAAATTTGGGTGAGCAACCTAAAGTTCAACGTATAACCCAATGCTGGAAGAACCCTCCATACCTTGTTAGTATGTAGAGCCTGAAGTACCCTAGTGCATCCATTAAGTCTGAGCTGATGCCTTAGCATTTATAGACATATAACCTAAGGTGGTATATGGTTCTAGGACTTAAGAATCACCCAACACTGTAGATGAAAACCCTCATCCTCTCAGTACTATTACTACTCCTAAAAATAGACATTTGGATGACTACTCCTAACAAGAGTTGTGATACATATATTAGCACTTAACTAACCTTGTAATTTGTTCTTAATATCTATAAAATTGTTATCTTTTGGACACTGATTTTCTGTTCTAATTTTTATTCATGAAATCATGGTTGAGCCTCTCCACCAAGAAAATTTTGAATGGTAAACAATTGATTTTATCTAAACTAACTTAACCGTTATTAAGTCTAGATTAATATAATTAACTCTGAAAAATATTAAATTCATGATCTTTTAGTTTAAGCCTGAGACATCTAGTCAAAATCTCTAATTTATGGATATTTTGCATGGGATTCATGAAATTTTTTTTATTATAAGAACGTATATAAATTATGAGAAGCATGTATAATTAAACATGATATATGTTAGGAAACATAATTAAATAAAAATATTAATTTTTGGGAATTTATCTAACTCGAGAATAATGAAATCTCTCTGAAAACAAAAGGTATTAGACCTAAGGGTAGAAGGAAACCCTTGGTGAAGTCCTATATACATGAATTGAGGCCTTAGTACTGAGTTTGATGGAGGTTCTAAGCACTTATAAAGAACTATAAGTTTGGGTCTATGAGAGCCTGAAAGAACTTGAATCAGGTTTTGTTTCTGAATGTGAATAATAATGAGAATAATATAACCCTAGATATTCATCTTAACCCTTAATGTAAATAAACGACATTGTATTAGTGCTAGTATCCTAGGGAAAATACTGAACTAGCCCTAGAATTAATATTTTAGAAAGCAATCATAGGCTACCAAGAGTAAAACTATGACTCGTGGCAGGGAGTCACGACTTGTGGCTTGAGTCGTGTCACTTAAGTAATGTTTACTAGAATTTGACTCCTTATCCCACGATTCCATAGCATGACTCATGACTTAATATAATGAGTCTTAAAATAACTCATGGTTCGGAGGAATGTGCTACTGGAATTTGTCGTGAGGTCTCCACGAGTCCTTACCATGACTCATGACTCAACATCATAAGTCATGATAGGATTCATGGTCTTGGACATAGAATTTTTTTTTGAATTTTCAATTGAACAATGTTCTATCCATTCTTGTTACAAATTGATAGATGACTCATTATATCCTTCCATGAGTCGTGAATCAACTCGTGGAGGCCTGGGAAGAAATATTTTCTGGTCTTTATTTTTTGACCTGAGATTTATACTTTCTAGTCCATGAAAAAACAGGGCATTATAAGGAATTAGTTTTGAGAGATAAAAATTAGTTATTAAGTCCACAATCTGTGGAATAGGATGACGGGTGGTGGACCCATCTGTCAAACAGCCCAGTTCATAATTCTTATTTTTTTTAATGGATCTTTGGTGAAGTTATAATTACTAATACCCAATACTACAATGTTTTAAGCCTTCATATGGGTCATATAAAGTTCCTTACACTTAGAATTTTCAGATAAAGTATAAATCATCCCATGAAGTCAGAAAACACATTCGAGTTCCTCAAGTAGGCTAGGGTTTCTCCAATGAAAATTCAGAGTTTGTCTTCTTCGTCTGGATTTAATCCTTATCAGGTATGCAGGGCTATTTGATGGTAGATTCCATTTATTCCCACATCTAAGTATTTTTCAAGAAAACATAAATTTGTTCATGGCCGGGATTTTCTACCTCATGATTCATAAATTATGATTCATTATTTAATTTTTAGTATTTTTATGCATTATTATTATGCAAACCATGATTTCTATGCTATGCTCATGATTATGTATCATGTTTCCCTAAACTATGTTTCTTTCAAGATTATGAACTTTATGATATTTTGTCCATGATTTCATGGTAAATTTAGAAGTATGATTTCCATTATTCTTATGAGAAAGTATATTTACACGTACCATAGATTTATATGATTTTAACATTACTTCCAAGAACATGGAAGACAATACTGCTTTCAGATCATTTTGATCATGACTAGTACAAATCCATAAAATTCAGTTAAAAACATCAATTTTACTAGTCTATTTATAGTTTTCATGATTCAGTGTGATCTGGATATTCCATCACTGACCAACTTTATAATGTTATGAGCCTAAGTTATATATGAATTATTCAGATTTTGAGAGGATTATTTAGTATCGAGAGGAATTCGGGTTCAGATAACCCAAGTTCCAAAAAATGGTGCCTATATCGGTATTTCATGAAAACAGATGGCTTTTTCCTAGGTGGTTAGCCCAAGTAGCTTCTATGATCGATCATCTTATATTTCATGTAATATTTATACTTTCGCAAAGTATAAGAAGCTCTCCATATATGGGATTATTATGTTGGATGTCATGCGCTCACATGACATATGCCGGCTAAGAGAAATACCTACTTGTTATTAACTTTTGAACTTCTTTACAGTATTTATAATTTCATCATGAATCTCAAAGCTAAAGTATTATTTTAAGCATGAACTCTATTTTATGACTATCTCATGATTTCTATTTCTCAGACTAATATTTGGTTATTTGTGATTTATTACATATATTTTATGTACTTACCTTGCATACCAGTACATTCTAAGTACTAATTGTGTTTTGTACTTCATTCTTTCATGAAGTAGATTTCGGTGTTTGATGTCAGAAATTGCTATCAGGGGTTGATAGCTCTCAGTTACTAGCTTGTGATGAATCCTCATCTATTGAGTACATGGGTTTTATGTTTTGTATTTTCCTTTAAATTATTTATCTTTATTTTAGTTATATATTATTCAGAGTTATCTTAGGATTATCCCAGAAACTCATTGGAGATAGTTACAGGTTTTCAGACACAGGGTCTAGTATTCAGCTTGTGTAGTTGGGTCCAGTGACTTAAGAGTTATGTTTTCTCAATATTCTATTTTATTCATCATAGTCTGATTATTTCTATGTTTCCACACAGTCTTTATTTCATGAATCTCATAGCATGCATAAACCTAGATTATCTTAGGGCCAATTGTGATTCTTGACTATTTTATTCCATACTGGGTGTAGACTCGAGGTGTGACTAACTTAGTATCAGATCACTAGGTTCAAGAATTCTAGGATGTCTAAAAACTTCATTTTGTATAATATTTTTTATGGGTGTAAAGATCTCCACACTTATAATGAAGAGGCTACAGGACATCAGAAATTTCCCTTCTTTCTTGTACTATGTCGTGCGATAGATTTTCTCTATATGTCTAATATAGCTCATTCTTTGCATGTTTATTTTTAGATGATGCCTTAAAAAATACTATAGGTCAGCGGTCCAATGCCAATATTAGAGCCAACACAGCTCTTGTGTCTCCTACTCATGTTATGCAAACTCAAAATGGAGCACGTTCCAATGCCCAGCCTGATGCTCCCCAAGCTCCACCTTCTGAAATTCTGGGTACTCTTTCTAGGATCACCAATGCTACCAATGCTACCAATACCCAGCCTCCCAATGTCGAGGTTGCCAATAGTGAGTTTTACAATGCCATCGGTATGTTTATAAATTTTTTGGTAACTCAATCCACAGAGGAGAATGCGTCAGCCAACACCCTAGTTCTCAAAACTCTTCACTTACCTTAAGAGTCCATGAGTTTGATACTATGAATCATGAGTATGCAGTGTCCAAGGTTGATAAGGACCCTTAGAATTTTATTGATGAGTTGCTGAAAATATTTTATGTTATGAATGTTGACTCTATTGAAGGGGCTGAGTTGGATTCTTACCAGCTAAAGTATGTGGAAAATTTATAGTTCCAGTAGTGGGAGAAGAGTAGGTATTAACATGCTTCTCCATCATAATGGGATGATTTCAAAGATGCCTTTCTTGCCCAGTTCTTTCCATTAGAATTTAGAGAGGTAAAGGTTGATAGTTCAAAAGCTTGGAAAAAGGATCCATGAGTGTGAAGGAATATGGCTTGAAATTTACTCTAGCCATATATTCTTCAAATATGTCCACTGATATATGAGGGCTCATAGAGGAAGTTCACTGTAGGAAATAATAAGTTAGTGAGAAGGGAGTGCAAGGTTACTTTGTTACTCCGTGACAAGGATATCTCCAGATTTATAGTCACACCTTGATTCTACACCTTTGATGGACACGACGTTCAGGACCCACAAGTGGGCCTAAGATATCCCTTGGTACTTGTATTTGTCTAATGACCAGAAACACACAGTGGAAGCATACACTTACTGTAGGGCGTATGACACACACTAGAAGGGGGGGGGGTT
>JBDJHY010208345.1:0-21036 GCA_039654485.1 Withania somnifera | reverse complement strand
GAGGCAGCCCATTTGAGGGTTGTGGGAAGCAACAATACTTTTAGAGGCATTCATGTAGACTGGTCCAGGCATGAATTTAGGTTTCTGAGTCTCCTTAATATGTTTCAGTGAACCTTCTTCAGGGAAGTCTATTGGGTTTGATTATTTCGACTGAGGATGTCAGTCAGGTTCAGGTCTTTGTTGTCGATAGAGTGGGCCATTAGGGTTGTGTTTAAAGTGTTGGATTGTTGTGCATTATGATACAACATTCCCTCATAGGGGTATATTTTAGACTATTCCTCAGCCTATTCATCATTTGAGGTTATTTCGGCCATCGTCTAAAGGTCGGGGCATATGATGGTGGTTGCATGATGTAGGTCAGTATGTTAAGGGAAGTGTTCATAGTAATGGTCTTTCTAGTAGCAGTCTCGCATTGTATTTTTTACCAAGTAGACCAGATACGGAGGCATTGAATACTGTGATCAGAGGTTTAATTTCTAATTATTCTAGATCTGCCTCATTCTTATTTGATCCCATATCCCCTTGTTTGTATGTCTTCTCCTATTTTGTACTTAGTCTGTGGTTAGCTAGTGAGATGTCATCTAGGCCTATGTCTATTATTACCTTAGTAGGAAATTTTCTAGTAGTGGATTAGGTGAGGAGGAGCTGTTTTTTTTATTTTGTGGACTAGATACTTGGCCTGATCTATTTTTCTACTCAAGGTAGACATTGACCTTATACTTGGAATGGAGTGGTTATCCCCTCATCGTGCACTTTTGTATTGGTATTCCGAGACCTGTTCCTTAGCCGTACCTGGTGTATCTATTATTGCATGGCAAGGACTTATTAATTACACACCGGCTAGGATCATTTCCTATCTCTAGGCTTAGAGATAGGAGGCCAGAGAGTGTCTAGCTTATTTAGCCTATGTTCGTGATGTTTGAGATGTTCGAGATGACACTCCTACTCCTGAATCTGTTCCTTTTGTACATGAGTTCTTATATGTGTTTTGGACTGATCTACCTAGCCTTACACCCAAGATGGATATTGATTTCTCCATTAAGTTAGAGTTAGACACCATACCTATTTTGATTACTCCTTACCATTTGGCTCCCTCAGCATTGTGGGAGTTAAAGCTTCAGATAAAGGAATTTGTATGTAAAGGGTTTATTTTTTAAAGTGTCCCTCTAAGTGGTGTGACTGGTTTGTTTGTTAAAAAGACAGATGGTGAGATGCAGATGTGTATTGATCATCGATAGTTGAACAAGGATACTGTTAAGAACAGGTATCCGATGCTGATAATCAATGATTTTTTACTAGCTTCAAAGTAAAGCGATGATTTTTAAGATTTACTTGGGATCAGGCTATCAATAGTTGAGGATTCCAGTAGAGGATATTCTGAAGACATCATTCGAGATTCTTTATGGCCATTATGAGTTCTTGACCATGTATTTCAAGTTGACCAATTCCCCAATTGAGTTCATGGACTTGATGCATCAAGTGCTCAATCTCTATTTGAATTCGTTTGTGATCGTGTTTATGGATGACATTTTGGTTTACTCAAAGAGTATGTTGGAGCATGAGAAATAGTTTAAATTAATACTCTAGACACTAAAGGAGCATAAACTATATGCTATGTTCTTGAAGTGCAAATTCTCGTTGGAGTCTGTACCTTTTCTAGGACACGTGGCATCCAATAGATGGTATTATGGTTGAGCATGAAAAAAGTTCTAGAAGTGCATGATTGGCCGAGACTGACTTCTCCTTTAAAGGTTTGGAGCATCATCCGATTAGTAGGTTACTATAGAGGGTTTGTTGAGGGGTTTTATCAATTTCTACACCATTGAATAAACTTACTAAGAATGATGCTCCTTTTCAGTTGTTAGAGGAGTGTGAGTTGAGATTCCCTGGGATCAAGGAGTTGTTAACTTCAATGCAAGTTTTTACATTACTCATTAAGGTATAGAGTTGTTTGTTCTATTATGATGCTTCATATGTTTGTCTAGGGTGTGTTCTGATGCAGTAGGGACGAGTCATTGCTTATGCGTTTAAGAAGCTGAAGATGCATGACCATAACTACCCTACTCATAACTTGGAGTTGGTGGTGGTTGTATTCGCACTCAATATCTGAAGGCATTATTTGCATGGAGTTTCGTGTAAAATTTACAGTAACCATAGCCTTTAGTACATTATGAGCTAGTACGAGCTCAATTTTATGCAAAAATGGTTGATTGAGCTTCTGAAGGAATATGATATCACCATTTTATGCTGGGACTTGATTTTGACTATATTTAGTAGTGAGTACAACCAATGTTCTTCTTATAACATTGAGTACAACTTTTCAATACATATCACGCCTATTGATATAGAATCTACGAGGATACTATTATATCGAGGACCTTGTTGATATGTGATATTTTTGCAAGGGTTTCCTAAGTTTTTGAGATTATGACATGATGAGACTATTTCTTTGAGGCATTATTTTCCCATTTATGATATTCTTTAGTACTCTGTGGTTAGGGGTGTGAGATTATTGTGGTATTAAATTTTTGTGCATGGTGGGCATGCATTCATGGACCTTGCCTCTAACCTAGGGCGACCAGAGGAGGTGTATAGGTCAAAGCAGGGATATACAGGATTTATCCCTTCCATGGGTGTTGCCTACTATGCCTACGATTACCCGAGGAGGAACATAAACAGGAACCGTGACATTGTGTGGTTGCCTCACTTTTTGTGCACTTGTTTGCTTTAGTGTATACATGGTCATATAGGAGGCCTATAAGTGAGAATGTTTTTTTTTTTGTGTACACTTGCATTCTTATGAGGATTTTGTTATGTTAATTTACTTATTGTATTATAGTATTTACTTCTTGGCTAGTTTTTGAATCTACTGTCGGATCTTCCTTGCTATGTGGGATACTTATGTGTGGTTCTATATTCTATATTCTTCCCCTTCTTGCATATTGAGGTTATCGGTATACTATCTATGTTCTTTAGTTGCTATTTCAATCGGTAATTATTCTAGTATTGTTATTATTTCTTTATTGTTTCTAGGATGCTGGGTAAATTCTATCCTTCTTAGTTGTGATTTTGTTTAGTGTTTTAGCTAGAGATGGCATACTCTATTCTATCTTTTTACTTCCTATCAGTGTAGCCAAATTTTGCGTTATGCCATTAGCTTCTTTAACCATACTTTCTCGTGTTCCTGTTATTTACTGCTTTGATTTTATTTTTGTGTTCCTAGTAGGCCTCTGAAGTCTACCGGGTACTAGTTGCTTTGGAAACTTGTACTCATACTGGACTTGATTTCCCATTGTGTAGATCCAAGTACTAAAGTCCAACGTTGATTTACATGTTGCTGGTCATTTTTCCTTATTGTTGGCTACAGACATACAGGGTGAGCTTTGGAATCTAGTTTTTCTAGCTCTCGTCAGCTTGTGTTCTTTCTCTTTTATACATTAATAGATAGGCTTGTAGTATAGACCTTGTACTTTATGGCTTTGAATTTATATAAGCAGTTACAACGTCTTTAGAGGGGTTTTTATTTTGTTGTATTGTTTCGCTCTTTTTTGTTATATCTCCTTTATTGATGCTTGTGCATTCTGTCTCCACTATTTATTGTTAATTATGTAATGTTTTTCATTCTATTCCTCTTTTGTCTTGGCACTACGAGGCCCTTCCCGCATTTGAATTGTGATATTTTTTACAGCATGAGTTCCATTGGTTCCTTGAACTATGTGGAAAAGTTTGTATCTAGGTCTGGCTAGCGGGTCCCATGGTCCCCATTTTAGGCCCGATTTTCATCCAGTCTAGAATATTGCATAATTTATATTTTTGGATCCATCCTTCCTTGTAGAACACTAATTTATAAGTTTTGGAGACTTTGTTGTTGTTTTGTATTAGTCAAGATGATATTCGAGAGTTGCAACACACTATTCACAGACGCTATTCTGCTAAAATAGAATCATTAGGTTGGGATATTAGGTTGATACTATGACCCTTGTCCTCTTCTTCTACTCTAATTCGTCCATTTCTTTATAGTAGCGTTCGGTGTAATATGACACCATTGAGCTAGAATTTTCGTTGTGATAGTCGTATGGTGACTCTGCAAGTAGAAGAACACTATTGCATAGGTTGGTTTTTGGATTTTCCCTCGAGTTTGGGATGGTTTTTTTTTTGTGCTTCTAACTATATCTTAGTCGAGCCTATACAGGTAATAGGTTAGCTATAAGTAATGCTTATGTTGTTAGATTCATACAGCATGAGAGCCGTTAGGTTTAGTTGTGAAAGTGCATTTGGGTCAGGGCCTTGTATCGCCCTTTTTCTTACATTATTTGGGCTTGAGGCAGGTTTTAATGAATAAAGGACTAAAATTTCTTCATCCCGAAAACAATAATATTTTCTAATAATAATCGCATAATTGGATTTTGTACATTTTTTGGATTTGGCAGTGTACGGAGCACCAGGTACTACTTTTTCACTTATTTTGGAAAAGGTTTCACCCCTTGGAACTAGTTAAAATCACTTACTAATTAAGTTGGCATTTGAATCCCACATCGATAAATATTGAGTATAGCCTTTTTCATACTACTTAAAATTTAGCGGTTCTAGACCTTGCTCCCCTAAGACAGTGAGAGCTAAGCCACTAATTTTTCAAGCTTATGGCATGGCGATACTATTGCATTAAAGTATTGGATGGAAGGTTTTGAGTCTCCCTAGGACTCTGTATTATCGATTGGTGAGGCATACCATGATGTTAGGTGTTACGTATGTTCATGGACCCTTCCGTTCTAGGGACGGACATGCCAGAAGGGGGGTTTGCAGTATAGGAGAGGAACTTAAGGGAAACCCTTCCATGGGTCTGGCGTGATGGTACTTCAGGTCACAGAGGATAAGTGTACATAAGAACTGAGCATAATTATGTCTGTGTTTACTTTATAATAGTTGTCTTCTCTATGTATTCCTCACTAGTATATGATGTCAACTGGTTGAGAGTGACTTCTTCATACTCTGCCATTTTGTGGGGTCTTGGAATGGTTTTACATGTTGTACTACTTTACACACTATTAGAAAGAGTCATACCTTTTTTACATACTGACTATCCTTACCTTGTAAGTTTACTTGTGTATGAACCTACTTGTTGTATCCAACCCTTTCGTATCTTGAGGTTACTGGTAAACCGCCTATGTCTCTTACTATCATAGCTATCTACCTTCTATGATTTTACTATTACTACCTCTGTATTGCTGCAAGTACTTCTAGAACATCCATCCTGTCTTACATGACTTCATACTCTATGCTCAAGCTAGCTCTAACCATGCTCTATTTGCTTCCTTTCTTCCTTTCTGTTAGGTAGCTTTTAGTGTTGTGTTACTTGGTTCTGTTACCTTATTTCCTGTATTATTGTTATTTAAAAGTTTTATATTCTTTCTGTGCCTAATGGTTCCTCAAAGACTACTAGGTACTTGTTTCTTCGATGACTTTTGCTCACACTGCTCTTGTGTTTCCCATAGTGAAGATCCAAATACTAACACCCAACGTTTATTAGTTGTTAGCTATTTGTCCCTCCTCAAAGCTTTGGCTGTCAGAGATACATGGTGAACTTTTGATGTCTAACTGCTCGTGCTCTTTTTTTTATTTTTCTATTTTTTCTCTTTTGTATTTTCGAAGAAAGGCTTTATATTATAGACTTATACTTGTACTCAGTACTTAGTGGCTCTATTTATAAACTGATACTAGATCTTGGAGAGGTTTGTTTATTCTATTTATGTTACTCCTCTTCTCTTAACTTCATCTACTTTCTCCTAACTTCACTTATTATACGTGTGTCTTGTTATTTGCATAGTAGCCATCCGCTGCAGCTACGAGCTACAGGGTTGGTTTGCCTATTGGTGAGATTGTAGGTTCCATTATGATATGAGAAATCGAGTTGCAAAAATATGCTATTCTGGGAACTCCTATAACCCAATGCACAACACATCTGCGTAGAAAAGGTAATAGTAATAGATGGAAAATCAGGAAAAAATCCAACATATTATACCAACACAACAACTGGCACAATGCAATAAATACACAATATAAGTCTAATTATAGAAGTTAGGGCAACCTAGACGAATTAGGCGCAGGCGAAAAGTCCTAAAAAATGAAGAAACATCCCATAGCTCCAAGAAGGCCAGAAACAGCTCAAAACTATAAAATTATAACATAGATATCAAACTATGAAAGATGATACCCATAGTGGAAATTACAATTTGGGTAGGAAATTAGGCCTCAAAATATGCTCGTGGGCGCTGCAACCCAAAAATAGAACTAAAAATACCGGAAAGTAGGCCTCAGCTTAAGGATATCAAAGTTCAAAGTTTAGCTAAACCAAACCCCAAATGGTTCTCGTAATGGGCATGAAAAGTTTGTAATCTTTATGAAAAGTTTCCACAAATCAAGAAGGGGAAATTACTCAAGGAACATATCAAAATTCGATAGACAAAACTCAAGATGATGCCCCAATGCTCCAAGAGCAACACACCAATGGTTAAACTTGAAAGGAGCTCTAAAAGTTCAAGGAAATATATTATTTAATGGAGGAAAATGGTTTTTCATGAGTGAATACAAAGCTGGAACTGATTTATATAGGCCTGGTGACAATCCTTTGGGAAAATCGGTCAAGTACCAAGAAAGCATGAATAAACCAGCTACTCACGAACATGGCTGATTTACCATTATCATAGAGAAAAAAAGTTGGTCCATATTAGGGGTAGAACCCTTTGCGAAAATGAAGGAGGGAGGAAGACCTCAAAAAACGCAGAGAAGGAACAAGAACTGAGTCATTGATAGCTGAACACTTTTACTTCACCAAACTCAAAAATTCCAACAAGGGGCTTGTAATAGAATCCGGCAAAGATTTGTACAAACTAAATACAAAAAGTGCATAGAAATGCAATTCAAGACTCAACAAAATTATCGAAACGAACCCATACAAATCTAAACCAAAACAAAAAAAATCTCAAATTTCCACACGAGCCTCTAAAATAAGTCTGAACACCTCGAGAAGAATGATTGAAATTATGGAGTTGATGGAAGAGTCGAAATTTCGATACGGTGCTCTGATCCCAAAAGCTATCCCAGGATCTAAACAGAACTTTGGTTGAACTAAATTTCTTAAGAAAAACACAAACTCAAATCAAAAACCACGACACCCAAGATAACGATCCAACTAAACCAAAGTTAGCATTCTAGAGCTAAATAAACTATCAAGTATCTGATTTTGAACACGTTTATAAGGAATTCAGTCTCAAGATTCAATAATTCAAGGTTAAGCTTTTAAAACAGGGAAACTCATATAACATGCAACAGATCTTCTAGGGAAAAAAATTACTGGTCCTTGAAAGTCTACTTAGGGTAGATAAAAGATGGATCTAAACAAAAAAAAATCAGAAAATAGAAATGCAAGTAAATGACCATGTAAGACATTGAAACATTCACCACTAATTTGAAATTTTATCGTCAAAGGTCTAGGAGATAGTAGTACCTGAAAGCTAAAACATATCCGAATATTTGGACCGCATATCACACTTTTTCTTTAGGAAGCCACCTTGATAGGTCGATTTACCCAACTAACCTTTACCACAGGAATCTCCTTGGACCTGAGTCACCTCACATCTCTTTTAATAATGGTCTCGAACTCCTAAACATAGTTCAGACAACCATCAAGATAAAAAGAATTAGTATAAAGAATATTAGATGGGTTTTGCACATATTAACAAAACATCGAAACATGAAAACCTGATAAAGAACAACTAACTTTTAAGATAAGGTGAGTCTATAGGAAACAACTCTAACTCTCTATGTGATCTCATACGACCCAATGGTTGTTGTTCTAAGATTACAACGCCTACCAAAACTCAAAATTCCCTTGATAGGTGACACATGCAGAAATACATAATTATCAACAATAAACTCTGGGGAATGAAGCCTATGATCCTTGTAGGACTTTTCCTACTCCGTGCTCTCGTGAATCTATCCTCAATTGCATTGAAACTATTAATTGTATCATAATGCATAGTTGAACTCTAAGGCGGAGTCTTCCTGTGTTATTATAAGAAAACTCTTCCAAAGAAAAGTGTTTATCCCAACAGTCTCAAAAATAAAAGGAACTAACCCTCAATATGTCAAGAAGTACTTGGATAGTCTACTTTGACTGCCCATCAGTTTGTGGGTGAAATGTTGTACAAGGCAACCTATGTTCCCATCAGCCTCTACTCTGTCCTCCAAAGCTGAGATGTAAACCAGGTGCCAAAATATGATATGACTAAAACTGTTAGCCTATGCATTCTAACCATCTATTATAATACAACTTCAACTATTAACAGTTCAAGCATCGAGACACAAAAGTTTCTGCATCTCTCCTCATATCCCCACCACTAATAGTGTAACCAAAATAAAAAATTCATCCTAAAAGTAACCGAATGAATAGAATATCTTAAGAAGTTGGCCCCACACAATAAAATCTCAAAAAAACTCCAGTCTAAGGAAATACAAGACGACAATGGACCCAGAACACTCTAATAGAATCTATTTAAGACAAATTGAAATCACCCCCCAAAGTCCTCTCTCAAACCTGAAACAAATGTGCATCCTCATGTCGGTGCTATAGAATCTAATGAAACAAAGTAGACATAACCTCAATAGGTGCAACAACCTGTTATGGAGCTAAATACCAATCTTGACCATCTTATTTTCAAAGTTCCAGATTTATTAAGCCACCAATATCACCAAAATATATATAAAATCAAGGTTACCCATGCTGACTCCCTTTTTGATTGAGGCATCTCCAATAATATTATTCCTACTCGAATGATAAAATACTCAGATCATAGTCCTTCTGTATCTCAACCCATCTCTGTTGCATCAAGTTAAGATCATTCTACCTCATAATTTACTATAAATTGTGTGATTAGTATATATCTATAAACTTATGCATTATAAGTGGTGCCTACAGATCTTAAGATCATACACTCTTTCATAAACTCCAAGTCATGTGTGTGGTAGTAGTGCTCATGATCCTTAAGTTTTCTCAAAGCATAATAAATAACATACTGTTGCATCAAAACACTACCCAAAAAAACCTCATATGGAAAGGAAAGTATTGGGTGGTAGTAAGAAACATCTTGAGTCTTATAAAGCTAGACTCATAGTCAGCTGGCCACTGGAAGGGATTGTTCTTCCGCATCAATATAATCAAAAGGTGGTTGAAAAATCCCAAAAAATAATGATAATACCCATCTAACCCAAGGAAGCTATGAATCTCTATAGGAGTAGTACGTCGAAGCAAATGATGAATGACGACTAACTTAGCCGAATTAATACTAATTCAAGTACCGAAAATCACATGAACAAAGAAAGCTATATACTCCAACCATAACTCATACTTCGAAAACTTGGCAAAAATTCACTCAGTCCAAAAAGCCTAGGACTATCCTAAGGTGCTCCTTGTGATATTCTCAACTCCAAATTACACCAATTTGTAACTAATGAAAAATATCACAAAAGAGGCTAAATAGGTCTTGAACACTCGAGTCATCAATTCAATGTAGGTTGTAGGGGAATTAGTCAGCCCAAAAGACATCACCAAAAACTCATAATTGTCGTGTATTATTAGGAAATGTATCTTAGGGATATCATTGATAGGAATCCTCAATTAAAGGTAATCGGATCTCAAAATCAATCTTATAAAACACATTGGAACCTTGTAACAAGTCGAATAGATCATAAGTGCGTAGTTGAGGACACTTGTTCTTAATAGCCACCTTGTTCAGTTGTATAGTCCATACACATCCGCATACTCCCTCTGTTCTTATTCACTACAGTTTAGGAGCACCTCCAAGTGATACACTAGGGCAGATTAAGCCTCTACAGAGAAGATCTTGCTTATGAACACCAAAACTCACGAAGCGCTACTGGATCCATACAAGATGGGGCAATAAAAATGGGCTTGGTGCACGTCTCAACCCAAGTGGAAAAATTTGTATCCCTTTTAGGTAGAAAGTTACGTAAATTAGGTGGAAACACATCCAAGAACTCACAAATGACAGGAACAAACTATGGGGAGAGAGAATTAGCACTAACATCTCTAACATGGGCCAGATAAGGAAGTTAATCCATAGAAATAGGCCAATGGGCCCAAAAGAAAGATATGACCCAAATAGAAAAGTTTCTAGTACGCCCCCTCCACACTACTGGAGGCACACCAAAAATAGATAATTTCACCGTCTTTGCATAAAAATTGAGGACTTCACAATGAGAGGATAACCAGTCCATGCCCAGAATCATATCAAAGACAATCATATGTAGCATAGTCAAGTTTTCTTGAGTATCGAAACCTATGATTTTCACAATACAGCACCTATATACATGATCCACCACAAGGGTCGTGCCTACAGAGATAGTTAACGGTATGGATAATGGATCACTAGGTACGTCAAATAGAGTAGAAAAATACATAAAAGAATACGAAAAAGTAGAGCCAGGATAAAATAAAGCTAAACCAAATAATCCACAAACAATGAAAATACCAGTCCTAATGGAATAGAGTTGATTGAGGCCCCTTCCTTATTTCTTACCTCTAATACCAGTTTCTCCCCTCTCTAGGCTCCATCCTTACCTCCGCATGTTATCTTATGACCACCTCTAGATTGTGGCACTGTCTATAACGGATGGGTAGGCAAAGTTGTTTTCTAAGTGACCCTACACCGAGGTAGTCCCTCACAAAGTTAACTATATCACCATATTAAAGGAAACCCTCAAAATGTCGATATCAGTAGTATTAGAAAAAATCTCTTGAATATTTACCTACCTCACCAGACTCATACTAACCATCTCTATCTCCGTCTTAGCTTCTAGAACCCTCTCTCTAACCCCGAGAACCTAATGCTAGGACACTAACAACATGTCTAATAATTAGTAACCATATTATAGGCCCCTAGCACTATTTCTTGCTTACCAAAAACACAAATGGGCACCCTGGGGCCGCTATCTCATATTGCTGACACCATTTGGGCCCCAGATCCATATGATCCATCCTAAGGGAATGATCAATAACATCGAGGAAATGCTTCTTTAGAATTAACAAACACTCTACAAAACTATGGATGTTAAGTCTTGGTCCATAAATGAAGCGACAGATATGCTCATCCTCAGTGTTAAATAACTCCCCAGTTTGTTCGGATAACATAATATACTGAGACTCATACTTGGTGACACCATGGAACCTTGTTCCAAGTATGAAAACTAATCTCTTAGCAACTCTCATGCAATCCTACATATATGTATGGACTTAAAGCCTTTCTAATCTAACTCTATGTTAATGGGGGTGAACCAGATGGCCTGCGATCTCTTTGTACTCTCGACAACAACTTGGCGTTTCACTCAAGTAGATAAGTAGTGTAATAAACCAATCGTGTCTCTAAAATATAAAATGTCCAAAGCCTCTCCTTAAAGACCATAAAGAATTAGTGGGGTTCTTGCCACAATGCCACTAAAAATCTTGATGGTGTAATCTGAAGGAAGTTTTCCAATATCTTATTTTCCTCAAAAGCTGGGATTGTTGAAGCTAGCCTCGAGGTAGATGTAGGAGTGGTCTAAAATATTACCATGGGCTTTATGGTTGGTGCTGATGGAGTTTTAGATATATAGGAAGGTGGTACACCTTGTTCCTTTCACTAGGATGAAGATATGGCATAACAATTAGTAACCCACTGAACATTTATAATATATTCCATAACCTTACTCTGATAGCGATAAGCGGTGGCTGTGTAAACTGCATAGAGGTGAAGAACGGTCTACAATTGTACTGATGTGTTTACCACAACTATAGTTTGCTATATAAAATTTTATGAGTGCTAGTTGGATGAGAACCTCCTACAAGCCCATCATGACCTGTTGGGAAGGGTTTCTATACATGGACGAATCTTGGGTACACATAATCTGTGAATGATTCCATAGTGAATCTTTATAAAAATTATATGGATATCAATGCACGATGAGAACCAAGAGATGAATGCCTTATTAAGGTATCCTATAGCATCCAGAATATTGGATGCAACTGTCTACATATTAATCCGCATGAATCTACTAGGTATTTGCTGATATGCTAAATAGACTAGTGAACTTATGTATTATACCACTCTTTCACGACCCAAACCCAAGTTATGATGACTCCTATATTCGACATGTTTAAAAGACTACACATAATACTAGTAGACAATAAGAAATGGGCCATAACAACTCTCAACAACTAACAATGAATAAAATAATACTTAAGTTTAACTACAAAACATACATAAAAAATAACCAAGCCCATAAACTACTTTTAATGAAAAGTAGAGCTACAAAACAAAGAATCCAAAATATAATTTACAACATATACGAGCTCTTACAATACAAAATAGGGCATAGACTTTTACAAAATATAGGAAGACAAAGCTGGAGGAAGACATGATTAGCCCCTTCGTTAGAAACTCATAGTAGTCTTCGAGAAACAGCAATGTAGTCCGCACGATCACCCCTTTGTCTTTGAACCATACCAGTATCTGCATGACAAAAATAATGCAAAAGCTCAATATGAGATCCATAAACATGGTAACAAGTGTACATCATAGACTGGTAGGGTGGAAATAATGCATAGGTAACGTAAAGAAAAGGAAAGTTAAAAAGTCCAAGAGTAAGTAAATATTAAATGTATGCTAACTCTACAACCAATGTCAAGCAGGTACAACAAAAAAAACTAAGTATAATAGAGTTAAGATAAGAAATATGAGAAAGTAATTTTATGTACTACGATCTCAAGTAATTATCAACCACCACATAATCTCAACAAATAGAATACCCAAAATGTACCTAGGCTCCAACTTAGTATTAATAGTAATAAGTAAAGAGATAATAAATAATGGTAACACAAATGAAATAAAGGTAACTAGAGAATAGTTATAACAAAAACAAATCCCATATGACTATTGGTACGAAAAAAAAAAGCAAACATACAATACCTACCTGACTCCCCACTCTGCGTGCTACCGCAAACAATACAAATAAGGAACTCATCGTGGATTCCCCAATAAGACCATAGAGTAAACTCATTGTGATGTGAGTGACCAAGCCTCCAATACCTTCACTGTGGGATACGCACCCGAGATGATGCCTCAATAGCTAAGAGTTTTCTTTCATCAAAGTATCTCTCATTATAGTCAAGTGTTGGCTCGAACCTTTTAATATATATTAGGACCGCACACCTCAGCATTTCAAATCGGGACCGATCCTAATTTAATAAAAAGGATATTAGCCAAGAAAGTAATAATCAACCCACTTTATCGGAAGTTGATTTTTATAACACGTGGTTTAGGTATCAACTTACATATAGATATAGTAAAGAACTCTTTCTGTTTAGGCCAGTAAATCCTTCATTATTAGTTAATTAATCAACTATAATGAAATCATGGAACCAAGGCCACAACCGTACCCACTAAACCATAACTCAATTCCAAACTCATGAACGTATCATAATAATGGAATAAACAAGTATATTACAGAACTAAGAATGACCAGAATCCACAATCTAAGAAGACTCTTCACTCCGAGTCTTCATAATACCCCACCCTAAATCTAAAGGTATAGAGACTGCCTGCAACAGGGAAAATGGGCTATGCTAGCCTAAGAACTCATATATCCCCATGTGGGTTCATAATAAAATAGAAAAGTAATAATAATAGTTAAAAGAGACGCATACCAGAAATGGATAATGCCACCGTGTATGCATAAAAATAGAGGAATGTGATATTAGAGTATAACCAGTCCATGCCCAGAATCATGTTATATTCCATCATATTTAGCATATTCAAGTTCTCTTGAGTGTCATAACCTTTGATAGTCACAATATAGAACCTACATAAAAGGTCCACCACTACGGTCATGCCTATAGGGATAGTTACACTCAACGATATGGATAATGGATCAACAAGAACACCCAACAAAGCTGCAAAATACACAACAAAATTCGATAAATTAGATCCAGGGTAAAATAAATCTAAAGTTAAATTTCCACAAACAATTAAAATACTAGCCACAATGGAATAAGAAGCCTCAACCTCGCCTCTATCTAGGTTAGAAGAGAATTAATGGAGGCCCCGACCTTACTTCTTAACTTTTGTACCCCTCGCTCACCTACTCTGTTCTACATCCCTACCTTCACGAGTAATTTCCTGACCACCTCAAGAATGTGACACTGTCAACAATAGCTAGGAAAGAAAAGCTATTGTCTAAGTGACCCTATGCCGAGGGTAGTCTCCCAAAAATTGAATTGTATAAAACAAATAAAAGAAAACCCTCAGACTATAGATCTTTGGTAGTCTTGCAACAATCTTTTGCATCATTACTTACCTCACCACACTCGTCTCATAAACCTTTATCTCTTTCTCAACTTCCAGGACCCTCTTTCTAACCCCAAGAACCTAAAGCAAAGTCCCTAACAACCTGTCTAATATTTCCCACATCTAAAATCTAAGGTGTAAAGTGGTTTTTTGGTTGTATTGTTATTGCAAACCATATTATAGGATCCTACCACTAGTTTTTTCTTAGAAAAAACCCAAAAAGGTGCCCTAGGGCCACTATCTCTTATTTCTGACACCTCTTGGACCCCGAATCCATATGCTCCATCCTAAAGGAACGATTTGTACCATCCAGGAATACCATCTTTAGTAGTAACAAACACTCCACGGATACGTGGAGGTCAAGTTTCAGTCCATACGCAAAGTGAAGGATGTGCTCATCCTTAATTTTCAATAACTCTCCAGCATTTCTAGATAACTCAACATACTGGGCCTCATACTTAGTGATGTCATAGAGTATTGTTACAAGTCTGCAAACTAATCTCGTAGAAACTCTCGAGATCCTACACATGTACTTTGCCTTAAAATCCTCTCTTAGCTAACTCTATGTCAACCGGGGCGAACCAGGTATTCTGCAGTCTCTTTGTACTACCCACAACTGTTTGGGGTCCCTCAAATAATAAGCAGTGCAATAAACCACTTATGTCTCTAAAATATACAAGTTCCAAATCCTCTCCTCAAAGACCGTGGTAAATTGGTGGGGGGTCTTGCCACAGTGCCCTTACAATCTAAAGGAACTGATCAAACATATTATTTTCCTTAAAAGTTGGGATTGTCGAAGCTAGCATCAAAGTAGATGCAGGAGTGGTCTGAAATATTATCATACGCTTTATGGGTGGGGCTTCTGGAGTTTTCCATAACATATCTCTAATAGCGTTAGGCGGTGGCTACGTAAATTGCAGAGGAGGTGCACCAGCCTTCTGCTATTGTACTGGTTAGTTTACCACAACTACAGGTTGCTAAGTAAAAGTTGTATGAGTTCTAGTTGGTAGAGAACCTGCTACTACCCCCTCATGACTTGTCGGGAGGGTTTCTATAAAAGAAGAATCTCGGGTACACACAATCTGTAAAAGAGTGAAGCCAAAGTGAGTCTTTATAGAAAATATATGATTCTCGATGCACTATGAAACCAAGAGATAAAATTTTTCCTAAGGTACCCAATAGCCTCTAGAATATTAGACACAACCATCAACATATTAATCTGCATGACTCTGCTAGGTACTTGATCCATGGCCAAAGAGACTAGTGAACCTAAGTCTTATATCGCTCTTTCACGACCCAAACTCTTATTATGATGGCTCCTGTAATCCACTTATAGGAAAGCCTATCCATAAAACTCATAGCAAGAAGTAATGGGCCGTAAAAACTATCAACTACAAACATTGAATAAAATAGTAAAGAAGTTTAACCACCAAATATAAATATAAAAATAACCCAGCCCGTAACCTTGTGTCAATGGCAACTGGAGCTATAGAATAGAGGAATCATAAACAAAATTTACAACATATAGAAGCTCCTACAATTCAAATTAGGGCACAGTATTATGGACCAAATAGGAAAACAAAACTGGAGGAAGACATGATTAGCATCTACATTAGAAGCTCACTGTAGTCTCCGAGAAACAACAACATAGTCCGCACAATAACCCCTTCATCTATGAACCATACCGGTATATCTATCATTAATATAGTGCAAAAGTTCAATGCGGGATCCATAAACATAGTATCCAATAGACATCATACGTCGGTATAGCACAAATAATACATAAGTAACATAAATGAAAGAAAAGTAAAATAGTTCATTAAAGTTTATAAATAGGAAGTGTACGCTAACTACACAACCAAAGTCCCGCAGGTATAGAATACAACAAAGTACAATAAAGGTAAGATGAAAAGTCTGATAAAGTAGTTCTATGTACTACAATCTCAAGTAATAATCAACCACCACATAACCTCGATGTACTGAATACCCAAAAGTATTTCAATGCTCTAGTTGATTATAGGTAGTAATAAGGAAAAAACTGATGAATAAAAGTAAAATAATGGAAGAAAGGTAAGTAAATAAATAGTTATAACAAAAAAAGCCTCCCATACGATCCCTGGTACAAACAAAAAGCAAATATACAACACCTGCCTAACTCCCCACCCTATCTACTAGCAGAAATAGTACAAACAACAAACTCATCATAGGTACCCCCATAAGAACATGGTGTACAAACATCGCGACGCGAGAGACCGCGCCTCCAAAACCTTTATGTTAGGACTTGGACCCAAGACCATTGCTCAATAGACAAGAGTTGGCTTATGTCACAGACTCTCTCCTCATAGTTAGGTGCCAACTCGCACCATTAATATACACTAGGACTACACCTCTTAACATATTCAAACCAGGACCAATCCCTTTAGATAGAAAGAAAAGTAGCCAACAAAGTAAAAATCAAGCAAGTTTATACTCAGAAATAGCTCATACAACACGTGGTATGGGAACCATCTTACACATAGATATAGGAAAACTTTCTTTCTGTTTAGGCCTGTAAATCCTTCATTTTTAGTTAATTAAATAGTGGTACCGAGATCACTCCCTGTACCCACAAAACAAAAAACACAATTTCAAATGCATGAATGTATTATAATAATGGAATTAACAAGTTTTTAGCACAACTAGGATCAACCAGAATCCACCACCTAAGAGGACTCTACGTTTCAGGTAAAAAAATAGGCTAAGCTAGCCCGGGAACTCATATATCCACATGTAGGGTGATAACAAAATAAAAATTAGTAATAATAGTGGAAAGAGAGAGAATAAAGAAAACATATCATCCTAAGCCAGCAATATGTCTAACATAATAAATATTAAATGTAGGTCCCAATTTAGAAGTCAAGGAATCCTAGCCTACCTTGGCGTTGCTGAAAATCCTTGTAAAGTGCATAGCAACAGCCTAATGATTTAAGAAGGACCAAATCACCATAAAGCTATCAAATTAGTAATCTTGAGGTCAATCAATGTAGAGCGATACATATATTTCCAAGTGAAATTAGGGTAGGATCTTATCCTAAAGATAGGCGTGTGACCCTGTAGCCCAAAAAGTAATATTAAAATTATAGGGTGGTAGGCCTCATCCCAGGGAATCGTGTTTCAAATATGAGGTAAAATAGACTCCAAATAGGTGTTTAAATGGCCGTGAAAATTTTATACTTTTTAAGATACATTTTTAAGAATCAAGAAAGGTAAATTACATAAGGAACATACTAGAGACCGGTAATAAATGCTCATGATGATTCCCTGACACTGATCATCAATACAAAAAATATTCACCTTAAAAGGAGGTTTAAAAGATCAAGGAAATATTATATGGAGGGAAACGGTTTTGCATGTTGAATATAATGTTGGAACTGATATATATAAGCCTAGTGACTGGCCTTTGTGGATGAGGCCAACCACCTAAACAAGACCTTTGGATCTGCCTAGACCCTTTCGAAGGTGGCAAGTGCATCACAGTTGCGAAGATGACCAGCTGGTATAACATAGATGGAAAACCCTTCGTGAGCTCTGGTAATCAATAGAAGGAGGGAGGCAAACATCAAAAAACTTTTACAATGGTTGTGAACACAAAGAAGGAACTGGATTCGAGTCCTTTACCACTGAACAATTCTTTTTCAGCAACGAGGGTTCAAAATGAAATCGAGCATGGATTATGAAAGACTAATATGCAAACAAAATAGAGATGACATTCCAAACTCAATAGAATAGACCAAATTGTCTACAAGGTTTGTTAACATAAAGGACCCCTATAAAAACTAAACCAAAACCAACGGCTTTTCAACTTTCCATATAAGTCCTTAAAATATGTATGAACACCTTGAGAAGCATGCCAATAATTCTACAAACAAAAAACCATCATTCTAGAGCTAATGGATGAGTCATAATTCTGATCCGGCTCCCTCATTTCAAAAAGGCATCTAGGCTCAAAACTGAATTGTGATTGATCTAAATTTCCTCAAAACTAATCAAACTCAAACTGAAAACCCCAAGGCTCAAACTAAGGGTGTAATTGAAAGGAAGTCAGCATTCCAGATCTATTATAACTTTCGGAATTTTATTTTGATCATGTTACCTAAGAGTTCACTATTATGTTAAACTAATTGAAGGTTTAGCCTTTGCAACAGGGAAACTGAGACAATATACAACTGAACAACTGGGGAACAAAACTTCGGTCGCAACAAGTCATAGATGAATTATGAGAGCTAATAAAAGTCTCTAAACATAGAAAAAATAAGAAGGCAACTAAATGATCACGCGAGTTATTAATAAACCTTCTCAACCCTTCAAATGAGGTTTCGTGAGCTAGAGGAGGAGGGTCTTAATCTACATGACAGCATTAGTATGTAACTTCTCTGAAAAAGTGAATCCAAGTAAGTCTTTATACAGAGTGACACAAATATCATGCATGACAAGAATCAAGAGATGATAGTTATTCCTAAGGTAACCTATAGCCACAAAAAGGTAGATATGGACATCTATGTATCGACCCACACAACTCCAATAGGTACTTTCTCCAATGTAAAGTAAATCGACAAATGTAAGCCTTCATAAAACTCTATCATCACCTAATATTTGGTCATGATAGCACCTATAGTCCTACTTGTAGGACAAGTACCCCATAGACCAGAGCATAAAAAAGGCGATACACAACAACATCAAAACGATCGGTGAAGCACAATAGATAATATATGTATATATACAAGATCTTGTATCACTGGAAAATGTTGTTACTAAAACATAGAATCCAAAAGCTATATACACTACACAGGATATGCAGGCCCTAAAAAAAACATAACAAAGTATAAGGCATGCCCTAATAAAAATAAGGAAAGCAACAATAGGTGGAGATCAAGATCAGCCCGTATAAATGGAGCACATCATAATCCCCAAAGTACTAGAAGTCTACTCCACATGATTGTTCCCACTCGAATTATCCATCGAAGTCTACTACCAAACACGGGGACCATGTAAGCATTATTGGTCAAACTAGGCTCAAATAATGTATAAATAATGTAAAGGGTGGGGCAAGGTAAACCAGGTCAAAGTAGATGAGTAAAGCAGCATCATGAAATATGCATACAATTAAAGCTAGCAACATGTATAGATAACACGAACCTAGAGTAAAATAGTCGTACAGTTCCTAAAGAAAGAAAGTTAATGTACTTTAGTATCACAATACAGAGGCCATCTCACGGCCAAAGATATCAAGCAACAAAAACCATTTAAGAACTCAAAAACCACATGAACAAACTCATAAATAGGAGTGTCGTCTAGATAATCCCAATCCACTACTAAAGAATCCCCTACATGGGATGCAACATATATTGATACAACTAACATATCACTAACCCTAAACTAGGTGCAACGTAGGACAATACATACTAGCAAGTAGATCCAGGATAAGATATGGCTGATGCAGGTATAAAACTCACGTAAATATAACTTGTAATAACAACATCATAGGCCATAACCTCAGGTCTAGCAGAAATAACATGTAACTAGAGATCACCACCACAATGACCACAACCATAACCTCTTCCCCTACCACGCAGTCGACCACCACAATAGTGACCCTATGCCCCAACACTAGTTGGCGGAGGCACTGACCTCAAAGGTTGTATGGATAAAGGAGCAGGCTAAAAAGTGATCCTCTAAGGACAAGCTCTAGCATGATGGCCTATAAAACCACACTTAAAATATGACCCATATGGCCTACTCTATCAGGAACCTCTGCAAAAACCCATCTGATCACCATGGTGCAAAGACCCAAAACCCCGAGAATACGATGCTGGAGGAGATGATGAAACCTACAATGATGTCTGCACCATATTTCTAGGCTATCCCTGTGCATACTAGAACTAACCACGGCCCGCAGAACGGTACCACTTATAACCTCTCTGATGCTTCTCCCTATTCGCAATGCACTGATATACCTCACAATAGAGGGCCTCCATAGAGTTAGCATGATCTACCAACACTTGAAATAGACGACCATCCTATACTATAAAATATACAACCTTATAGAGTCTATCTCTCAACCCATTTGAAAATCTATGAACTCTCCCTTCAGTAGGCCTAAAATCCACACCATAAACCTACAAGATGGTGGAATCAAGACTCATACTCCACAACCGATATTGATACCTGCTCAAGCTTACTAAACTCCTCTATTAGAAGCTTACGCTCAGACCTTAATACAAACTTTCTCAGAAAAGTGGCATAATAAGGAGCCTAAGTTGGCTAGGGTAAACTTACTAGCCTGCGTACCACAAAAGATCTCCACCACTACTTAGCTACACCACACATTTGATAGGTGGTAAAACCTACATCACAAGTTTCAACACCCCCATATTCATCAACCTTTCATTAATCAACCTTGACCTTGACTCTCACTATGTACTCCAACTCTATCTATTAATGAAGACGCTTTATCTAATGAAGCAAGAAGAGAACTAGGAAAACAATCGAACACACAAGGCTCTGTAAGATAAGAGCTAAATAGAGTACGCCTGGAATGACGAACGAGGAGTATGAAAAGAGAGTTTTGAAGGTCAGATCGGTTTGACTAGTAAAGCTTGTG
>JBDJHY010208307.1:0-11470 GCA_039654485.1 Withania somnifera | reverse complement strand
ACCTAGCGTATGTGTTACTTTCGTAATTAGGCGGCTAATGGAGGACCAATCCTTAGCCATATTTTCAACCCCTAACTTAACAATCAACGGATGAATAACTTTGCTTACCTAAAGCTTGGATGTGTGTGTGCGATCAAATCCATAGCCCTAAAACCTTTTAATTTATTGAAGTTATCTAATTATAATTTATTGCACACTTTTTAGTCATATTGCAACTTAGTTTATTTTTAGTTATTATAATCATATCCACTATTAAACAAGACAAAGACCTAAATCCTTTTATAGCTTAACCAAGTGATTCAATTAATTTCATGTCCCTGTGGGTACGATATCCGGCTCAAAAGAGCCATTATATTACTTGTACGATCGCGTACACTTGCATGTGCGTTTGGACGCAACACCCGTTTCCTCTTATTTTCCTTCTTCTTCCCCGACTCCTTATCGTTATCACCACAAGCCATAATTACCCTTCCTTTTTACTGCATCTCAGCCAAACTCAGTATCTAGTTCTCATCCTCTGGATCAATCAGTTCCACCGGTGCAGGGGCAATGGGATGATGTCCCTGCTGTTATACAGTCACATCAGCTCGCAACTGCTCTAATTCAACCTGAAATCTAGCCCATTTAGATGGGATTATCATGCAGAGGTACTCGTTCATACGATCCTCCATGCTATAAATTCGGTCTTGCATGGTTTTATATGACCTTAAAACCACCTTTATCTTTCAGTCCATTAGTTGCTCGATCTGTACTGATAATACGTCCAATTAGGTTTCATTTTGCTTTATCCATCTGACTAGAAGAACAAAGTTAGCTGGAGTGAAGTTAAATATGAAGGGTGGAGGATGATCTGTAACTTGGCTGGCAGGTAGGCCTTGTGGCCCAGAGGTGCTAGAGTCCTGGTGTACAGGGGGGAAAAAGCAACATCAGTAGTATCAGTGCCAATCAGACCTTCAAACTCTGTCCGAGAAACATATGTAGTAGCCTCTTTGGGCTTCTTTACCTCTAGATTAGAGAGATTTGTCAACCTTTATATATCATATCTCTTCAGGGCATCAGTTCCCATATCAAAGCCAGGCAGAATGAGTACCTTAGCCTACTGACACAACTTAGAAATGAGACAAGGATAAGAGTAGTAAGTACCTTCACATGTGGCGTGCATCCAAATCTCTTTGGCTATCAAGTGGCCAATGTTTAGCTTATACTCTGAAACAAGGCAAGTGACCAATACAATATCTTCATTTGTCAATTTATTGGCCTGTGTTGGCTTGATTTGCATCTGAGCCACAACCCAATAGAATTTAGCGATGAAGCTCAATGATGGTGTTTGGATGGGAAAACGGGAGTTAGGCAGCCAAGCCAGCTCTATATCAGTTAGAACCTTAGCAAAATAGGCCTACCGAGCCTTCCTATTTGCATACTGGTAAACATACTCAGGATAGTCGGAAGGAGTAGTGTATTCTGGCCCAAAAAGGAATCTATGGATGGTCTTAGCAAAAAAATTGACTGGCACCCGTGGAACATTGATGGTGTCCAAGACCCCAAAATCGAAAACCTTCTAGCCTTTAGGAGTGATAATTGCAATATGGCCTTATAATTTACATAGAACTCACAGACCAGAGTCGGATAGTACTGGCTAGGTGGTTTATTTATCCACTCCAGCCTGTAATTTTCAAAAACTCACTCTATGTCTGGATAATAAGCAAATGATCAGTGACTATCCCCACCTCCTCTGTAATACTCTACCGATATTGGCCTTTGGCATAGTGAATTGGCCCTGAGATAAGATTTTATAAGACCTCGGTATTTCCCATGACAACTCATCTTGGAACTTAGAATTTTTACTTTAATCAATTGGCACACATCCCCCAACAAGGGATCAATAAGTGTCTCAACCGATGTGGGGTTTGTGGTTTGGGCGCTGCTACTAGCTATGAATGAACTTTGAGACTTGTTATTGGACTCCTCATCAGACGAGAAAGTCATGGCTTGTGCCAGGTTGGACGGTGTGGAATCCATTCGAGTTTGCTGACGTGTCACTCTCTATTCAGGGCTCGACTCTTTATCTACTAGACCTCAGGTGGTGCCGCTACGTTAGCCACCCTCTCAATATTACAGTAATTTAAGAACCATGAGTACCTAAGCACATGAAAAATGTTAGAAACCATATTGTGAAACATTCATGTGTATGGAAAAATATGGTCAGGCGAGCCGTCTTGTGAGAGATGATTCGCCTGATCCCTTGCCTCTTTTGGATTGTGGAACAGATGAATGGTCTGTTAGGAGACGGTCCGCTTGATGCTTCATTTGACGTAAAAACCAACTTTAATGTTCTTAAATAGTAGGGTTCTAGACAGGCGATACAACCAGGCATTTTGTCTCCTAGGAGATAATTCTCCTGATTAGCCGCCCGATCTGGCACCGACTTCTAATTTTTCAAAATTCTGTCAATATCAGTTCCAAAAATTTTACTGCATTGTGTGACTAATCAATCCTTGCATTTTAATTTCTCAATAAAAAAATACAACACAAACCCAATTGAGCACAAATAGTGTAAAAGTAGGTATAACAATAAATAACAATAATACAAGGTGGTGGGTATTGAAGAGTAACCCACCCAATCTTATATCAGTGAATAAGAGTAACACACTTATAAGTTAATGGGGCATGCCTTAGGGTTTATGTGAGTTGACAGGCGTTGTTGTGGAAGAATCCACCGAGAGAAAATGAATTTATTAATGAGAAATAGGTAGAGGAAGATGAAAGGGTGCAAGTGTGGTAATGGGTTTCTTTGATCGTGTGAAAGTGGGTTTCTTTTCCATTGAGAAATAGGGGAAAATGATTGGTCAGCACTTTTTATACCCCTATTTCTGATTGGGTCAGTTTGAGTATTGTTTAGAAGAGGCGACCTAACTCAGTTTAAGTGGAGGTGTCAAATGGTTACGAAGATGAACCATCTGTTACCAGATGATTCATCTAGTGTACCATCTGGGAGGTAGTACCAATCCAGTGTAGGGCTAAGTAGACTGTGGCCTTAGGCAAACCATCTGATCCAGAAGAGACACTAGGGCTCCGTCCTACTGTATACCTTTACTATAAACTCCGTCTTTTAATAAATGAAACCCTCGTAGCATGTGTGATCATAAATTGGACTCTCTAAATATTTAAAACATCGTATCAATTTACTAAAAGAAAAAACAATACAAAAATAATTGAATAAGGGATAGAAATTTTGGGTTGCCTCCGAATAGCGCTTGATTTAACGTTGTGGCGCAAAGGTTATCTCGAGGCTATCAAAATTTGTCCTTTTTGGTACTTTTTATGGTGTTTCTGGGAAGTGTTTCATCTTTATGCTGCTTAAGCGATGCAGATAGCTGACCGATCTAAAATTCCAAGTGCTGTATCGTTGCTGAATGAGACTCAACCCTTTGATCAATTTTCAAAACATTTGTGTTGATGGGGTAAAGACTCTCATCATATGCATCAACTTTAGTTAGCACATTTCCCAATATTTCCTTGATTTTGGAAGTTTTCATCTCCCGCTCACATTGTCGGAGGCACATAAACTCCACTCTGGTTTTTGTTAAATGCTTCCCTTTCCATCTAACTGCCTTGTTCTTTATCTCGGTAGGCTCTTCTGTCATTAAAGTAGCCGCGATTGCAGTTCCGACCTTGGGTCCCTTGTTAGAACCCCCCTAATTTTGGAGGTACTTTGCCTATTCATCCGAGTCGAAATCATTGGCATTGCAAGGTCCTTTCTCATAGGACTTAACTTTTTGACCCTACCATAGCTTCTCCTGAGGAGTTTCTTCTACATCAAATTAATTTGCGTCTTCAAGTGTGCCATGTCTTTGTCTCTTTCTTCTTCCCTACGGTGTTGCAACCATCATGACATCACTCTTGGCCCTACTGGATACCTCAGACTCTCCATTGAGCTAGCCTCTTGTGTTTTGCATTACTGTGTCCAACTCTTGGGATACTTGAGCATTGGCGCGCGCCATGTAAGACCCGTCATTAATACTATCCCTGGCCAGTTTTGAGGGAGCATTCAACGCACTGTAGAATATTTCCTTCAGATAGTTATCTCCAAGCCCATGAATGGGGCATCAGTTGATCTACTTATTAAACCTCAACCATACCTCATGAAGAGCTTCATCAGGCCTTTGCCTGAAGTTGGTTATCTCATCCCGTAGCACAAACATTTTGGATGGGGGAAAGAACCTTTCTAGGAAAGCCTCTTTAGTTCCGCCTAATTTGCAATAGAATCAGGAGGTAAATCGTTATGCCACACAGTAGCTTCCCCACTCAGTGATAGTTGGAAAAACCTTAGTCGAATAGAATTTTGGCTCACTCCAGGTAGGTGGTAGGACTTGTAGATGGCTGTGAAGTTTTTAAAATGCAAGTTCAGGTCCTCACCAGCTATTCCACGAAGCAAATCCTTTATAGTAAGCAATGTATCATTGTGCTAGTGATATTAAATTTTCTGCCTGGGGCTAGTGGTGGTAGTATGATTACCCCTATTGCCCCAGCTCCATCAAGGTTTGCCTCGTAGTCATCCACATACACTTCTTGAGGTCTCATAGGTTGAGGCCTGCGAGGTGCATCTGGCTGGTTAGCGTGTTGTGCCTCTGCAGGGCATTGATCAAGTTTGGATAGTGCTGCATGATCCTGTCTATTCATTCTGATGAAGGTTTTGGATATCTCAGGGTCTAATGAAAACAAAGGTGCTTTTTGACTCCAAGTGTTGGGCATACGCTACCTGTATCCTGCAGTATATAAAAACAACACCAATGTGAAAACTAGAAATAAACCTAACTATAGTGAATATATTTAGACTTCACCAAAAACCGCATTCCCCGACAACGATGCGAAAATTTGATAATGCCCAAACTACACTTCTTTTTAAAGCATAAGCAGTTAGTTTTAAAAAAATATAACCCAACTATGGATGGGGTCGATCCCACAGAGAATAGGGTGTCGGATATACGCTTAACAATATCAACTATCAGTTAGTGCTTGTTTCTATTGACAAACAAGAATGGAAAAGGGGGTTTGTTTATTTGAAATCTTCCTTATTTCGGGTTAATGACTAGTGATTTTACTCAAAGCGTAGTTATCATAGGTTTGTGCTCACCATGGACCAAGTTTCCTTCAGATTGTAATCTTTTTATGGTTGTATAATCCTTCCTAACACAGAGTTACGTATACATACAAGGCTATTTACTTAAGGGTTTTTAACCTTTGATCCTAAGTAAACCTCTTTTACAACGGGTTAGGGCTGTGAACAAGTGCATTACATGTGTTATGATAACTCAAAATGATTACTCTAGTTACAACAATAACTGTTAGACGAAGGTTAACACCCCAAATTTCTTAGCATAATCTCAACTCCTAATTTTATCCACAGGGTTAGTGCTAGTTAAACCTTGGTGTTTTAGTGTTTGCAGCCACTAAAAGTCTATTAGTACGTGAAGATTATGTTCATACGTAGGAATAGATGCAATAACTCATGTAGATTACAATCATATTATAGCTTAACCCATGGATCCGAAAACCCTAGGGTTAGGTTTAGCCTTCAATTGAAATCATACTACAATACTAAATCCAGAAGATAGAAAATAACATAAAACAAATATAAAACTCAGTTGATTGTATAATAATGATCAAAATAAATCAACACTTATGTTTTTTTATGGAATATGGGTATTAAACCCTAACACAGAAGTCTCATAAAGTACGTAAAGTATAATTGTAAAATCTCCCCTAAAAATTAAGCTAAGTGGCCATAACAACAACTTGGGCTGGGCTTTCATCTCTTTGGACGGCCAGGTAGATGAACTGCCTAGTGAAAGACGAAACCGTCTGTCACCCTATTTAATCCAATGAACTTGCCAACAGGTGGATCCAAATGGGAGAACCATCTTCCAGCAGACAAAACGTTTGTTGGACCACCAATTCCTTACTTCTTATCCAGTGTTGTTTCGAGTAGGTGATTCATATCAGGCAAAAATATCTAGCTTCAGATTATTTATCTGGTTCACTGTCTATTGTTGTAGCTCTATCCAGTGAACTTTTTGTTGGGTGGATAAATTAGATGTTTCATCTGAACCCAAGTGAATCGTCCCATTTGTTACCTAAAAATTGCCCTCTTCTTGACCAGTGTTGCATACTTCCACACATTGACTTAACCCTGCAAATACTCAACAAAACCATTAAAACACATTGTTATTACTCAAGAACATGCTCTATTTTTGGGGTTTTAAATGCACAATATGACATAAAATACCATCACATCAAAGACTTATGATATAGAGAGGTCAAAAGATCTTTCCATATCCCAACTGTAGGGTCTGACGACCCAATGAATACAGAATATATTAATGCTATCTTCGTCTCTACTCTATACTGAGACACCGGGTCCTCCGTACAACATGGCCTGCTCCCTAGCCAATTTTTCAATCTTCCTTCGCCTTTGTTATTTGACTTTACACTGGCCAACTTTTCACGATTAGTCAAAAGGGTGAAATGCAACAAAACTCAATTGGAGGTATTATCAGTAGAGGTCAAGCAGCTAATGGATCAAAAGATAAAGATGGATTTAGATCCATATGACAACATGCAATCCGAATTAATAACATGTAAGATTGTATAAACGAGAACCTCCACATATAAGCCCATCTGAATGGGCTACATTTTAGGTTGAGTTGGAGCGGTTGTGAGCGGATGTGACTGCCTTACAATAGGCTATCATCCCATAGCCTCTGCACAGGTGGACCCATTTAATTTAGAGGATATGGACCAGATACTGAGCTTGGATGAGATGCATTCGAAAGGGAAGGAAGTTATGGCCAGCAATAATGACAATAAGGAGTCAGGGAAGAAGAATAAAAATAAGAGGAAATGGTGTAGCCACCATTCAGAAGAGGATTTGGAGGAGGTGTTGTGAGCGCCTAAGGATAGTTTTGTGCTCAATGAAGATTGAAGATGAGAACAAGCAGTGGGTGTTTCTGTTAGCACTACACTGGCTGAGACTGAGCATTTCAGCAACGCATCTCCTACTACGGTGGAGCCACAGGGAGCTACCTCAGAGGATGCGGCCTAGGTCGTGATTTGATGGTACACTCTTTTTTTTATTTCTCATATTATTATCTGTTGTGCATTGGGGATAATGTACTGTCTTTTTATGGGAGGGGGTGTAACTATTTTATTTTTTGTTTCATCTGAGGGTTTTTGTTGCTAGAGTATTTTCCCTCATACATGATATTTAATAGAGCTGACATGTTTAGGTTTATTTTGATGCATTTTTTTTGTATTTCTCTTTCATGTACTTTATTAAAGATCAAAATACCCTTGTATATGAGTAGTTTCAGTATTCAGTGATTTTATTGGTTTCAATCAAGTGTTGAATGTTGTTATTCTACAATTATGGTACATTAAGGTGTTAAGTTATATTGAATTTTTATCTCTTTGTACCTTCTAGTTAACAAGTTTGAATTGAAAAAAGTATATACTTGTAAGTATGAGAAAGGAATTTTGTGTAATATGTTGTGTATATAATATCTTGAACTTATTGATTTCATATTGTAACTAAGTTGGAAGTAAATTAATATGAAAATGATCCTAGGCCTTCTTTGATAAGTCACTAAAGCCTCAAAAGATTCACCAAACAAATAAGGAATTCCCAAGTTGAACCCTTTGTGTCCACTAGAACCGAACTATTTAAGCACCTTTGAAAAGAGAATAATGAAAAGGAAAGGTTGTTGTATGGCTCTGGTTACCTATTGAATATTGTGAACTTAGACATGGGCATTGTAACTCAAGTATGGGGTAGATAGGTAGAAAACACCACAAAATAACATGTGGTAATCAACCTATCTTGGCCCTGATTCAGTAGTGAATAATGTGTCTTCAACCTAAGTAAAACTTTAGGTTGATGAACCTGTCTCATACAAAAGAAAGGTATTAAGAAGTTTAATCAAAAGGGGAAGAATTCAAATTGTACAAAAGAAGAGGGGAACTCAAGATCAAGTGGTAAAGAAACGAGGATTCTAAAGAGACAAAAATGATGGAAGATGTAAAGGAGGGTAATGGAATGAAGTGAGACAATCACTAAGTTCCCAAATCATGCCCTACTAGCACTCATCTGACATTATAGGCTGAACAAAGTGATGTGTTATTCATGTCGTTTTACTAAATGCTATGTTGTAATTGATAAGGGCAAGCCTATGGCTATTGTGTATGCAAAGTTGATTTCTTCCTGAGTGTGAGAGAATACCTTCCCAGTCCCAATATTCTATAAAGTTTCATTGTGTATGGGACTCCTTTATGGTGAGAACAAGTGATACTTTAATCATTTTTGAATAAGTTAATGTAGTGATTTAGGAGATATGGTCTTTTAATATGCCATTCGAAAAGAATCAAAGTGTGTGAATAATTACAATTAGCCGATGTGATGTGACATCTAATGAATGACTATGATGAGATAAATTCTACACTAGAGGTGTTTTTAGTGTTTGATATGTACTAGTACTATTGTTGCTTGAGGACAAGGAAGTGTTTTAGGTTGAAGATGTTGATATGATAGTATTTTACATCACATCCTGCACTTAAAACCCCAAAAATATTACATGTCCCTAAGTAATAGAAGTGTGTTTTAATAATTTTGTTGAGTATTTATAGGCTTAACCAATTGGTGGAAGTATGCAACACTTGTACAAGAAAAGGGCACTTTTAGTTAACAAAGAGATGATTCACCAGGGAGTTAGATTTATCTTGATGGTAGCAAGAGTAACAATATAGTTTATAATGCTACAACAGCAGGTATAGTAAGCAAAATCATACGAAAAGAAAAAGGGGGATATGAGATAACCATAACAGATGCGCATAGGGACGTCAAGTCGTTGATATTATCCCTCCCGGACAAGAACTTCTTGTTTTCGGGGGTAAATCTATCAAATCTGATCAACCATTAACGAGTAATTCTAATGTAGGCGAATTTGGCCGGGGAGATGTAGAAATAGTACTTCAAGATCAATTACGTGTCCAAGGACTTTTGTTCTTCTTAGCATCTGTTATTTAATATAGCATAGTAATGACGGAATGAACCTCAGCTCTTGATTTTACATCATCAATATTACCATTAATAAAAGAAATCCAAAATCCAACAACAATTATAATATCACAAGTGTAAGGAATATGATATAACTAAAGTAAATTAATCTATAAATCTCTGTTTAAAGAGTTCTATTTGAAAAATGAAATTATTCATTAAACAACTGCTCCATACACACCCCAATCTAATAGAATTGTGAAAAGGAAAAACCAACTATTGAAGAAAATAAGGAATGTCTTACCAATAAGTTTTGGTTTACTGTAAAGCTTGTTCATGAAGCTATCATTACAACTAATCAGATACTCAATAGAGTACCCCACAACAAGACATAATTTGTTCCATATGAAAGTGGGAAAAAAGAAAAACAAACTTGAAATATTTCAAAGTGTAGGGGTGCTTATCTAAAGTCCAAGTTATAAACCCAATGGATTATGATAGGACCTAAGATTTTGAATTACTTCTTCATAGGATATGCTACAAATAATAGAGTTTATCAGTTTTTGGTTTACAAATCTGAACATCCTGACATTCATGTTAATACGATAATATAATTTAAAAATGTTAAATTCTTTGAATATACATATCTTTATAAAATTGAATATGAGTCATCTAATAAAAAAATCTAAATTACCTCGGGAAGAACCAATGAAAAATAAGCTAAATGAAGAGAATCCAAGATGTAGTAAACATAAAAGGATGTCTATCTCATTTGGATTGAATTTTGTAACACATTTTCTTGAAAATGAGCCTCAAACATTTAAAGAAGTGGTGTTTTCTTCAAACTCATTATTTTAGAAAGAGTTAATCAATAGTAAAATTGATTTAATCTTGAGCAACAATACTAAGGAAATGGTATATATTCCTTCAGCAAATAAACCATTAGTTCGACTGGATCTTTGAAAAGAAAATTAAAGCTAATGGAACAATTGAAAAATATAAGGCAAGATATGTTATCAAAGGTTATAGATAAAATGAAGGTATTGATTATTTTTTAACATACTCACCGGAAGAAAGAATAACATCTATTCGAATGTTAGTTGCATTGGCGGCGGTATATGATCTTAAAATCTATCAAATGGATGTGAAAACAATGCTCATGAATGGAGAAGTGGAGAAAGAAAATTAGATAGAACAACCTGAGGTTTTGTGGTTCTAAATAAAGAATGAAAGGTATGCAAAATTTTTAAGTAACTTTATAGACTAAAATAAGCACCCAACAATAGCATGAAAGTTTTACCAAACAATGCTCGCTAATGGATATAATATTAATGAGTGTGATAAATATTAGTACATACTTAATCTTAATTAATCTCACAAGATGGAAATAAAATGAGTTTTGTGGTATCTAAATCATACTCAAAACTATACTTTGTATTATGAAAAATATCCTACGGTATTTGAAGGATAGTGATGTAAATTGGATCACTGAGTTTTCAGAAGTTACATCCACACATAGGTATGTATTTAGTCATGTTGGAGCAGAAATATTTAAAAAATTATCCAAATAAACATGTATCACTCGCTCAATAATAGAAATTGAATTCTATATAAGGATGGAAAAGAAGTTGAGCGGCCCTAGGATTTCTTAGAGGATATTCCTTTATGGACATAACCAATGATATTTGTATACATACACTATGGTATCCAATAGAAATTGAAAGGGGAGGGGCACTATGTATAACGGTAAATCTTATTAGATACGGTGAAGAGATTTTACCATTAGACAATTACTCTCTAGTGGAATTATTACTATTGATTATGTAAAGTAAAAGGATAATGTGCCGGATCCAATCTAACTAGAGAGGAAGTTGAGAGACCAACAAGGGGAATGAATTTAAGTCCTAGCATAATTGATCATGGTTGTAACTGTACCTATAATATTAGAGATCCTAAGAACTAGGCTCAAAGATATTAAATGAAATTATGTATGATCAATAGGGGAATGAATTTAAGGCCTAGCATAATCCATCATGGAGGTAACTCTACCTAGAAGATTAGAGATCCAAAGAACTAGGTTCAAAGAGATCAAATAAAATTATGTATTATGGTTCAACATTTTTAAGTTACTCAACCTATTCTCATGATCAAGAAAATATTTAGGAACAAGGATAAATCTTTAAAGGTTTGAGCCATATACTAGTATCTAAGTTTGGTAGATATGACCAAATAGTTTATTTATAGGATTAAATTATTAAGAATCATATATATGAGTATGAACTGTAAGTCTCTTCAAGGAGGATGAGAGCAAAAGGCTAATTCTCTAAGCACTTATGAAACCAGGTAGAGTTCATGACTGAAATGAACTAAACAGTGAGAATCATAGGTTGTTAAAGGCTAGTTGTGTTACTTTTATTATCT
>JBDJHY010208296.1:0-11470 GCA_039654485.1 Withania somnifera | reverse complement strand
CATATTTCTTTCACATCAATATCACCATTCTTCTGTAGATCATGAGTGAAGAACAACTTCAGTGATATGTGCTTTATTGTGTCTTTTTAATAAAACCTCCTTTCAATTGAGCTATGCACGCACCATTTTCATCATAAAGAACCATGGGTACGTTGACATCACTCTTCTTGTTGCATTTTTAATTGATAGAATGTATCATTGATATCAACCATACATATTTCTACTTGCTTTATGAATTACAATTATTTTGTCATGGTTTGAAGATGTGGAAACGACAAAATTCCTTGTAGATATCTATGATATAGTGGTTCCTCCAAATGTGAACACAAATCTTGTCTGAGACCATGACTTATGCGGGAACGATAATAACCAGCATCTCTATAACCAACAAGATCTGCATAATATTCGTTATAGTAAAATAGACAAATATCAAAAGTCCCCTTTAAATATAGCATTATATGCCTGATTCCGTTTCAATTTCTTCGCGTAGGAAGAGAATTATACCTTTCTAGCGTATTAACAGAATATGCTATATCAGGCCTTGTTGCATTAGATAGGTATATAAGTGCACCTAAGGACCAAGGAGTTCCTCATTTTCTTCTTGAGGTCGTAAAGGATCTTTATTAATATCAAGTGATCGAACGACCACTAGAGTACATAATGGATGTGGTTTGTCCATGTAAAACCGTTTTAAAATTTTCTCAGTATAGGAAGATTGATGGTTGAAGATGATGTCTGCTAAATATTCAATTTGCAGACCAAGATAAAAATTTTTCTTTTCGAGATCCTTCATCTCAAACACCTTCTTTAACTATTCAATCGCCTTTTGGCCCTTTTCTGGATTTCCAATGAGATTTATGTCTTGTATCTAAACAACTGCTATAACAAAACCTAATGTCATTTTCTTAATAAAAATACAAGAATAAATGAAATATTTATATAACATTCATTTATCAAGTACTCACTGAGGCAATTATACCATATATGGTCTGATTGTTTTAGACCATATAGTGATCTTTGTAATCTTATTGAGTACATACCCCGAGACTTTGAATGATATGCTTCAGGCAATTTAAATCCTTCTGGGATTCTCATGTAAATTTCATTATCAAGTAAGCTATAAGTTATGCTGTAACGACATCCATGAGATGTTTCTCAAGATTCTCATTTACAACTAAACTAATAAGATATCAATACATTATTGCATCTATAACCGGTGAATATGTTTCTTCATAGTCGACACCAAGTCATTGAGAGAATCCTAGTGTAACAAGGTAAGCCTTTTATCATACAATCTCATTTTTCTCGTTTCTTTTTCATACAAAGATCCATTTATATCCAATTACTTTTACACCATAAGGGTTTGGACTACAGGTCCAAAAACCTCATGTATAGCATGAAAGTTCAATTCTAACAGAATTGCCTCTTGACATTTTGGCCAAACACATCTTCCTCAACATTCCTCGACAAATTGAGGTTCTAGATACTTATTGTTGTTCATAATATTAAGTGCAATATTATATGCATAAATATTATTCACTATTATGTTCGAACGATATAAATTTATCCCATCCCTAGTAGAATTTTTATCCTTTGAACCATGTGGTCCACCACACTTTTGGCCTTTTTGGGATTCAGAAGCTATTACACTAGTAGACGCTCTTTCTGGAACATTAATTTGAATAGAAACATTCTTTGCTAAGACATGTGACTTTGATATTCTTTTCAGATCAGTAAATTGCATCTAGCATTTGATTTGCTATTTTTTGTATGTGGAGGACTCCTTCTCACATATCCGAGCATATGGATCATAATGAGATAGTGATGAAACCCTCCACGTAATTTCTCTTTTGACAGGATTCATTTTTCTCCCACTAATTGTGGAAAATTTAATTCATCAAACCGATAATCTGCAAATCGAGCAGTGAACAAGTCTCACATCAATGGTTTACAGTAGCTAATTATGGAGGGTGAGTTAAACCCAACATATATTCCTAATCTTCTTTAAGGGCCCATTTTAGTAATATGTGGTGGTGCTACGGGTATATATACCACACAATAAGAGATTTGTAGATGATAAATGTTTGGTTCATGACAAAAAACCAATCGTGATGGAGAATAATTATTATAAATAGTTGGTCGGAGACGAACGAGAGCCGATTTATGCAATATAGCATGACCCCAAACAGTAGGGGGAAACTTTTTTTTCACAAGTAGTGGTCCTTCTTTAATTGTAGGGTCTGAATAAATGGCTTTCCAAGGCCATTTTGAGTATGTATAAGCTACTGGATGTTCAAATTTCATCTCAATCAACCGATGAACAATAATTAAAAAATTGGGATGTAAATTCCGTAGCATAATCAAGGTAAATAGCCATTATATGATAATATTGAAATTGCACCCTTAATTGAATTATTTATGAAGATAGCTTTGCAAATGCCAGGTTGTAGGATGATAAGAGGCACACATGGGGCCACCTCGAAGATTTATTGATTAGGACTATAAATATCTAAAACACTCCACTAGATGGGTGGATAGGTCCGCAAATGTCCCTATGTATACTTTCAAAAAATTTAGCAGATTCGATACCAACCTTCATTAGTGATGGCTTGGTAATCAATTTTCCTTGGTGACAAGTAGCATATGAAAATTCATCATTTGTAAGAATCTTGAGGTTCTTTAATGGGTGCCCAATTGAAATTTCAGTAATTACCTCATCATTATTGATCCAAGGTGAACTATTCGGTCATGCCACAACATAAAAATATTCAAATCGATAAACTATTCGGTCATGCCACTAATTTCTATATAATACTGTACAGGAGATAAGGTTGGTAACTTTTCCAAAACATATTTCTAGACTAAGACATTTATGGTAATGTCAAGATATTTTTTATTTATTTCGTTTATTATGTCAATGTGATACCTATTTCGGTGGATATCCTTGAAACTTAACAAGTTTCTTGGAGATTTAGAAGAGAATAAATCATCTTCTATAGCAATCTTGTCCCCTCAGACAGAAATATAGTAGCTTTTTCGATGTCTTCAATAAATTTTGAGGTACCAAAAATTATCATAACATTCACTTTTCTCCTCAATAAATATGATAAGTATCTCTCATCTTTGAAGAGGGCATGACTATCAATTGCATAGATATCATTGTAATTGAGTGTTGATCTAAATAAAACTTAAGGTACATTTATATTTTCTTCAAAATGAAAGAATAAACCAAACAAATCATTACATGGTTACAATTAAACAGATCTTTTACATAAACATTTATTTATTTACAAGGCTTATAGAGATACATATATAAAATTCATTAAAATATTATAACTTAAAACCATTAACATTATCAAGGACTCATTACCTATTTGGTGATCCACTTTTCCTTTAGGGAAAAAGAAACCAGCCATACCAAGTTGTATAGGTTTGATATTATCTACGATGATAAAGTTTTCCCCTGGCTTGTTTTCTTTCTTTTTTAGGAATGCTTACATATCTGGACTAGTCATTTTGATGCACAACAGTGTACGACTAGCGTTCTTTCCCTCCACAATTGTGGTACAAATATTTTGAATTTTTCTTAAGCATCATATCATGCCGCCCATTCCTCCTTTTGCATTGTTGGTCGTTATTTACTATAAGACGACTATCACGACCATCATTTCTTCTTTGACCTTATCCACGGCCATATCTGAAGCCGCGACCTCTTTAATGTTTATGGAAATTTTCCCTTATTTTACTTTAGTAAATGGAGTGGATCCAATGGATCTATTTTCATAATTTTTCATCAGGAGGTCATAATGTTGTTTAGCAACCAGGAGATGTTAGATTTATTCAGAATATTTTTTGAAGCCAATACCTCGGTATTTCTACTACAGAAGCACATCTGAGGCTAGAAAAGGGGAGTAGGTCTTCTCAAGTATATCATGATCAGTGATATTTTCTCCGCATAACTTTACCTATGAAATAATTCTAAACATGGTAGAACTATATTCAGTTATAGTTTTAAAATCTTGTAACCTTAGATCCATCCACTCATTATGGGCCTGTAGAAGAATGACCAACTTCAACTGGTTGTATCTATCTTTTAAAATATTCCATAGGGTAAAAGGATCTTTTAACGTAAGATATTTCATTCTCAAACCCTCGTCAAGGTGGTGGCGGAGAAATATCATCTCCTTGGCTCGATCTTGGATCAATACCTGATTTCCATCCTTGATGGTGTCTTCTAGACCCATCGCATCTAAATGCAGCTCGGCATCTATTGCCCATAACATGTCACCTTTTAACGATATATCAAGGATAAAAAATTCGATTTTATTGATATTAGATATTATAATAAAATATTACCTTTTTATCTTTTATAATATTTCCTTAATATGATAGAGCCTTGTGATGATAATGTGTAATAAAATAAAATACAATCTCAAACTAAAGAAATTCTAAAATTAGAAAGTTTCCAAAAGAGGAAAGTTTCTGAAAGGGGAAAGTTGCTAAAATAGGAAAGTGGGTAGGAATTATTTCTTTTTCTTGAAATGGAAAAGTACACCAAAATTTCTATTTATGTCTAGATATTTATAGATCAAGTTTGGTCTTTACACTAGGCAACTAAGACCACTAATCATCAAGTGGTGTTGACACCAGTTAGTCCACATGATAAAGACAACATGACTGATTATTGGAATGATCCATTTGACAAATGATCCATTTGGTAAACTTAAAGCTTTCAACATAATACATCTTTTAGTAAGGAAATGGTGAAAAGAAAAAAAGTTAAGAGTACAAAGTTAACTAAAATTAAATAAAAAGAAAAATATATTTTGTCCCTGAGAGTCTGTTTCCAAACAGAGACAAACTAATTTAATGATGTATTAATTTTATTTTTCTTTGTATTTATGTGTTCCAGAACAAAGTTAATTATGTATATAACTATAAAGTGCTAATATTTATAAAGAGTCAAAGGCAAGTCATAAAGCACTTTGGCCTATTATGTCATTTGTTAAGGATAAGAAAATCGCTTAAGTTTGTCACACAAAAAAGAATAAGGAATCAGGTTAGAATCCTAATGTGGTACAATGATAAGAAGTTGAATTTTTGGCCTATCAATTTATTGCCTAAGTCGTTTTTATACGAATACGACATTGAGTTTATGTTCTACTCACACCATAGTATTGATATAATAATGAAAAGGCAAACTAATGCATTTTTTATAAAAATTGTGAAACCACCTTGTTGATTTTCTCTATTTTAATATTTGACTATGGTAACAATCATAATAATTCAAAAATAAGACAAGTGTTTAAACATATGGGGTTGTAGAGGATAAAATATTATAATTCTTATCATTGTAGTATTTATGCTCCTTCAATAGGTGAAGGTAATTTTTTCCATCAATTCTCATGTCATAAAATGTACAATTGAAAAACTATTAATAGAAGAATTCTCTTTATTATATATATGCCTTCTTTTGCTTTTGAATTAGAAAATTCTTTAAGAGAGGGTTCAAGCTCTCATAAATTTGTAATAACGCAAACCAATTCCATACCTAGAAATCAACATTGGGGTTGTACCTGTTAAGAAACTTTGGAAAATAATAGGTATCAACAAAGTTAGATTCAACAGGAGGGTTCACGGCTCGTGGAATCAATCAACGAGTTATAAACCCCATCATGTAAACCACTGTAAGTTTCTAGGATTTCATGACCACAATTATAGACCTTCGAATTGTTTGACGAGCCGTACATTGTCCGTGGAACCTAGAATACAACTTCCAAAATTGTTAAGCATTTTCTCAAACTGTTCTAAATCTCGTGGATATGGTTCAGGAGTCATAAACACCTCTATAAAAACCAAGAATTATATTGGCTAGTGGTTCTTCATCCATAGACAAGTGTGTGACTTGTAGAATGAGTTCACGAATCATGAAACCATTATGGAAAATGCTAGTAAACCTTTCTTTTCAAGACAACTTTGATGGAATGTGAAACCGGTTCATGACTTGTACTATTGAGTCATGAACTAAGTTCCAAAACCATTAAAATTTAGGGATCCTTTCCACAACAGGGTTTACAAACCATGGAACCAATTCACCACTCGTGAACCATTTCATGAAAGGTTAGCTTTCTAGATTGTTATTATTTTTTTAAGGGTAGTTTTGTAATTCCCAATGACCCCAATACATGTGTATTCCTCCTTTTAGACCCTCCACCCACTAAAATAAATATACCAAAGCATATTTTTCACAATTTCGAACACTTAGAAAAATTCACAGAGAAAATAAGTAAGGCTTCCTCTAAACAGTAAACTTAAGGTTCTTCTCCAAATCATAGTCCAACATTCTTTATAAAATTTTGGGCAAGAAACTTTCTCCAAATATGGTATGTGTATATTCAGTTAAGGCTTCTTTCACATTCATGCCTAAAACCCCTACTTTTAAGAAATCTTTCAATTATTATGAATCTAGGATCCAACCCTACTTTATTATCTTTATCTTAATATTGACCCTAAACACTTAATTATGATATTTATGCATAATATTATAATTTATACCATGATTATTAATTGATTCCTAAAACTTACTTTGAAAAATGTTTTAACTAGTATAAATATAACTTATGATAAATTCATGAATTTTAGCATGCTTGAACTCTTAAATCGTAATTTATGAGTTTCATGAATAAGTTTATGAAATTCACAAAGATTTAACAAACTCATGAAAATAGCACAATACGATATGATATGAAACAAGAAGCTCCATTTCAAATACTTTTAGACTTCTGGCATCTAGATATGTGCCTTTGAAACCCTTTTATGAATATGAGCAAAGTGTATATTTTAGAAAAATCTATTTATTACTGTACAAACTTGATCTTTTACTTATTAGTTGAAGGAGGTACTCAAGTCCTATAACTGTGTTGCTGGCACAGGCTTACCTTTATGGACTTTATATGAATTCTTAGTCTTATAAAATAATTCTAATAATGTCTGATTAGCGTGTCTACTTTTTAGTGTGGAGTTTAGTATAGTAGACACCATATTGCTTATAGTATGATTCATGTTAGTTATAGGAAACTATCACTACATGATTTATGCTTAGAACTTTCTTAGTTTAAATAACTCTATTATTTATGACCTCATTAATAAAATTTGTATAATATAGATAAGAGATTTAATTTTTTAGAAGATAATTAGGTTTTGGGTCATTGTACATATTTTTTAGACTTATGATATGGATTTGAGCTCTATTGTCATGTTTACTTCAATGCTTGAAGTTGTTAGACTGAACACACTTTGTGTTGCTTTATTTTATGCCAATTGTAGTGACAAATCTTACTTTTAATACCTGTGATTAGATAACAGTCCTCATAGTTTTGGATTGATGAGTCCTCATTTCTTCAAGGATTAGAGTTGATGTTATTTCTTTACTTTATTTAGTCTAGACTATTAGAGAGTTAGATGAGAACTTGTCCTAGAAACTCAATCTAAGTTAGTAGAGGCTTCAAAAAATGTGTTTTATCATTTCAGTTGTCTTATGAATTATTCCACACCCTTTAATATTTTTGAGTTATATTATGATTCCTATATTAGATAAGTGTTATTAGTGTTCACGGTGGTATTTACAAGATTTCACTATTATTATTAGTCAGTAGACATATGCATGTATCAAGGGATAGCTTAGGCCCACTTGTGCATTTTGAGCGTTGTTTCCCATCTAGGGTGAAGACTCTGGGCATGACAAACATGATATCAGAGTACAATTTTCATACATATCTTAGTTTACATTTAGTAAAGTATCTTTTGTAGGTGTGTAGCACAACACACATATAATAGAGAGTCTACTGTGCATTTAGAATGAGTATTACTTCTTTCATGTAATATGCCATACTTGACTTCAGCTTCTAAAAAATTCTAAGACTAAAGAAATTGAAAATGTTTCCCATGTTGCCACGAGTTAGAACACGACTCACATAGTGGCACATTATGAGTTATACAATCAACTTGTGGGATGATGTATTAGATTTTCAAGTTATGATATCATGACTTTTGAAGTACAAGATCAAGTGTCATTCAGTTGAGTCGTGTACTGTCAAATGGAAGGTTGATTTTCAGTCTAGTTCCTATGATTTCACTTCATGAGTCATTAGGTGGAATACCATAATTCATGGTATGAACTCATAGGGTCAAGTAAACTTTAAAATAGCCAAAGTCAACCCCATGACTTAGGCGTTTTGTCATGGAGTGACATTGCATGAGTCGTGGTATGGAATCATGTTCTGCTCCAGATAGTTTCCAAGTCGACTAATGAAGGGTTATTTAGTAATTTTCAAATTCATTTTTACCCAACCGCATGTTGTTTGGCTCCAAATTAGGTATATATACATATATATACCATAAAACCTAATTTCCATTGATTAAAAGATTAATCAAATCAAAGCACAGTTTTATTCCAAAGTTTTTCACTCTAAGTTCAAGAATAAGGTTAGGGTGTCTTCTCTAATTCAACCAAGAATTTCTTCAAGGTTTAGGTATGTGGGTTACGAGCAAGGGTTTTTTTAACTCGTGTTCCCAGTTCCACGTGCATGACGTATATCAGATATAGGATCTCCTTATGTCAATTAATTTTCAACTAAGATTATCAGTGTCGAAAGAGGGTTGTAACTAAAGTTCATTATGTTTTGTTAAAACATTAATCTTACATTAAGTCAATTTATACCCTAGAGTTGAAGCTTTTGACTGATAATTGTTAAAACTTACATATTATTGCGTTAAATGAAGTCGATATTTTTCAGGCATTGGATAGACATTGGTTAGTTTATTATATAACATTTTTATTTTAATCTCACATATTAAGTACATTTAATGTACTGGTTGTGTATTCTATGTTGCATTTATTATACCATGCAGATTCTTCTAGGCATCTAAACAGTTGTGTTTGATTGGATAACAATTCATAGAAGTTATCACAGTGGTGAGTCCTCATTGCTTTTCATACCCAAGAGATGAAGATCAATTCTTTAATTATGTTAGAGCTACATGTTTGGCATTATTCTTTATTTTACTCTTTGGTGACTATCTACAAATTTTTTTGTAGCAGTTCCATACTTAATAGATAATGCCTTTTATAAAAATGGTGTGTTTTCTATATTTACATTCGGTTCTACTAATTCAGATTGACTATCTATTTGGGCTATTATTTGATATTTGTTCCACTGATTGTGAGTGAATAAAGTTGGGCATGGGACAAGGGTGCATCCAAGGAAACTAGTGGAAAAGGGTGTCTTGCCGAACCTAAGGAGTGACTTTGGAGCATGAAAAACTTGGTATCAAAGAAATACATTCAAGTGTCCTAAGATGTAAAAGCCTGTGTTAGGTAAAATATCTTTTGTTAGTATGAATGCAGTATATCTATGATTGAGTGGATATTGAATATTTAGGAAATATTTTCTTTCATCCATTGTTTTATTTTGCACTCTAGATTTAACTCCAAGATATTATTTTTTGACTCATGATTTTATGCTTTTCAAATCATGCCTCAAAATTAGAATGGTAGTTCATTCAATTAGAGGTCGGGGTCAAGAGAATTAGCCTCCACAAGTCCCAAAGCCGAAATAGCTAGATAATATCACTTTAAGAGAGTTTTGTAATTCTATTGACCTTTTATCACAGGAAGTGACCACATAGGCTCAGCAGTCGATTCAAGTTCCTATGGTTTAGTTGATAATTCTTAATTATGGGGCTATTAGAGTAAGTAATTCTTGAGGCTGGGTCCTCCGTAGTTCCATGGTTTGATAGTTGGGGAGGATCTAGTGAACTTTATTAATGAGGTTCATTGGATTTGTGAGATGAGGGTTGTCTAGGCACCATATCAACTGAATGATGTTGCTAGTTTTTTATGTGACATGTGAATGAAGAACATAGGAGTGGGAGCTTTTTCGTCTTCTTGTGTGAATTTGAGGAGGCATCATGGGTGGATTATTTGTTATGAAGAATAGGAAGGGAGAGTTTGTAAGTTTTGGAGTTTGGAGCGGTACTCCATGTTTGTTTTTTATTACAGTATAAAATTCACAAAAATCCCTAGATATGCTCCATAGATGGTTATGAACATGCATAACGTGATATGTATGTTCGTTTATTATCTGTCTCCTTATTTTTTCAAGAAGGAAGGGAAGCTATGTGGAGTAGTGATATGGACATCATTATGTTGATGGTTAATTAATAGGAAATTAAGAAGGACAAGGTTCAATATATAGAGAGTCAATAAAGTAAACGACTAAGACTGGTCATTCTGAGTCAAGTCAGCCTATGTCTATTGATGGGTTCCCGCAGAAGCAATAAGGTTGTAGGTTACTAGCCCCTTCTTCATTCAGTCCTCTATCATAGGGTTTTCGAAAGCCTTTCAGTGAGAAGTGTAGAGTAGGTTAGAAAGCTTTGCAGGGTAGTGATACATGAGGGTGCACTCACACAATATGTGGTAAGTTTGGTAAGAACCATTCTTGCATTGTATGCTTAGACAAGATAGATATTTTTGATGTGCCAATAAAGGTAAAAATCTTAGTGATTACTCTTAGGAGGTATGTTTTTGATGTTGTAAGCTAGTCCATCAAATTAGGGATTGTCTCGTGTCTAGATAGAGAGAGGGAATGGTATAGCTTAGACTAATGCAACAATAACGCCAGTGATTGTCAACGCGAAAGTTAGTTATACACTTTAGGCTCTAATCGATATCAACCTCAGTCAGTTGATGTTATGAAAAGTGTGTTGGAGGTTTATTACTTTGATATTTATACATATTTATATCCTAAGTCTACCTTTTCATTTGTTTCCTCATATGTTTCTAGAATTTTTATTGAAGTCCCGAAATATTATCTGAGTCTTTATCTATTTCCGTACCTATTAGTGATCTTTTTTTAGGTGAGAGAGTCTATCATATTTGACCTATTTTATTTTGGATATAGCTGTTCCTGGTGATATTCATTAATTAGATATGGTAGACTTTGATGTTTTATTAGGGATGGATTGGCTCCATTCATGTCAATCCGTTGTTGGTTGTAAGGCTAGACTAGTTCCTTTCAAAATTCCTAATATGTTTATTCTTTTATGGGAGGCTATTGCTGTTGTTCCAAAGGGTAGGTTCATTTTATATTCAAAATTTAGAAAGATAATCTCTATGGGGTGCATCTACCATTAAGTTCAATCTAAGGATTCTAAGTTAGAGACTCCCGATATTTAGTCAAATTGGTTGTTAGAGAGTTCATTGAGATGTTTCCTGATTATTTACCAGGTGTAGCTCTTGATAGAGAGACAAAATTCTATATAGACCTCATTTTTTTCCCTTATCCTATTTCTTTTCTGCCTTACACAATTGCATCAGTCGAGCATAGGAGTTAAAGGAACAGTTAGAAGACCTCTTAAAAAAAGGGTATCATTTATCCCAATTTGTGTCCCTAGGTTTCCCTATCTCTTC
>JBDJHY010208285.1:0-11470 GCA_039654485.1 Withania somnifera | reverse complement strand
GTTGAATGTACCAACTGCCAACTGGATTGGGAATTTCATTCTTTCTTCAATGATCCAAAAGTGGAAAATACTTGGTTTAGGGAACTAAGTTACCTATTTGGTAAAAAAAAGTTATTCAAGATACCAATAATGTCAATGGAGTGTCTTATGCAACATACGATCAATTTTGTTATACATTTTTCTTAATGGTAGTGAAGAAACAAAATTTACCCGCACGTTAATTATTGCTTCGAGTATCTGCCATCCGTTGCTCCATAATAAAAAAGGAGAGAGAGAACTTACCTCAATAAGTTTATTATTGTTATAAAATAAAATACGATACAAAACAAAATTTTTAAAAGTGTAAAGTTTCTATTATATGAAAAGTTACTATTTTTGGAAACTTTCTAAAAAGAGAATTCTTTCAAAATTGAAAGAAAAATTAAACTTAAAAAAAACAGCCAACCTTTCCTATTTATAGCCACCATGGTTGGTGACACATGACATTACAAGCCATTAGTCACCAACTGTGTTGCCATGTGGCTAAACATAAGGTTTAAGCCTTATTTTTTGCCACATGGACATGCCCATAGGCTTCCAAAATTTGGCCACATAACAATATATAATATTTCTAACATAATGAAAAAAATAGATAAATAATATGAGAGAGAGAGAGAGACAGTACTTATACTTTGGAGCATAGATTTGTTTTCTGCATCTTACGCTTGTTTAGAAGATGTTTAGATAAGCTTTTAAAACTGCTCATACTAGTTAGAAAACCTTCAGTGATTTATTTAGGCATATGGTAAACACTTTACTAAAAGCGTTTATAAGTCGAAATTAATTAAATATCTTAAGTTTGATTATTCTTAACTTATGAGTTAACAATTTATAAGAATTTTAATCTGTCTAATCTTTATACGATTTTATCCTTTAATATCTTTTGTAATTTTTAAATTACTTTTTTCTAAAATACAGCTTTTATTATATCTCAATCTTTTTCGTCATTAGTTCCCTTCTATGTATTCTCTTTTAAAATATATAATTTTTTTTATAAATAACTTTAAGGACATTTAAGTTATTTTAACATAGTAGAGCTTATCAGCATTTTCCTTCATCAGACACATAAATACTTGCTATCAGTTCGAACATCTTTATTAAAAAAAAAATAACTGCTTATTTAATCAGCTTCCTCATCACCTAAAACTAAAGTGTTGTTCATGATACTTTTAACAACTTTTAATCCGTTAGATGATGTAAAAAGGTAAACTCGTCCCAACTTGTAATTTTAAAACTATTTTCGTAAAAAAAAAAAAAAGCTCGAGTCTTTTTCTTTTACCCTTCTGAGGAGCTTTTCCCTATTTTTGCTTTTCTAATTGACTCAATTCACAATCTTAGAATTAAAATTGAAGGATACTTATTATCAGACTAACTCTCTTTTTCGAAGTTTGGCTTTCCATGTTTAGATTCTTGAGTTGTGATACACTGATACCAAATTGCCAAAACTATGCAAAACTGCCATTGAGAAGAAATTATTTGTAACAGCATTAATTCAAATAGCATTTTTTTAAACTACTTGGAATTTACAAAATTAGAGAAAGGAGAATTGAAGTGGATAAGATATACTATCTCACACCTCACACCTTTCATAATAACTATTTAACTGTTACTCAACATCCAACAACCACTGAATTGGGTTGAACTCAACATCCAACAACCATTGGATTGGGTTGAATGTTTCTTTGTCGTTACACAGAGTGGATGCACGTTAATCAAAGTTCTATGACACCATTTCATCAAAAAAATATATTATTTAATTATATATAATATGTTAAATAAAATATCGTGTAAATGCAAAGAAAATGGAAGACCTAATCATAAAAATCTGGTAGCTCAGCGGTCTACTTTAATAAAAGCATGCTCATCATAATCTTTTAAAAGTTATTTAGCCTTGTTCAAGAAAACATTAAAATCTAAAGGTTTGAACCTGCAACACTTAGTCTAAAAAGGTGAAACTAAATCAAACTAATAGGCATGTAAAAAGAAGTACTGTATATATTTTTTTTTAAAAATTTCAAAATTTCATATATTTTGGGATATTAATAAAGCTATCAAGACACTAAATTTTGGCATTGCCAAAAGTGTCGCCCCTGGCGTCTTTAGTGGTCAAATAACTCTACAATTGAAAAACACACTATCAACAACCCTCATATTACATAAAAAATAAGAAAAGAACAAAATTGTATTCATAGGCTTGATAAATAAAATAACATCCTTCTATCGTTTTGTTATTGTAGTATATTTCTGTATTTATGAAAAATTATTGCAAATAAATTGGCACTTTCAATGGGACCAAGTTATTCTTTTATTTCTTCTCTCACAAATTTGATCTGCATATTTAAAGCTACAAAACTGTAAAGATAATGGACCTCCATTTTTATGGGTGCTTCATGTCTCATTTATGAGTTTCATCAGGCCTACACTTCGCCAAGCCTAGAAGTAGGAGGAATTTGTGGACATTAAAATTTTGTGGGACTCTTTTGAGACAAGCTCAATCTTATTAGGATTTTTAGAGTTTACTCTACTCTAAATCTTAACACAAGCCTATATATAAATGATGATATATTGCCTTGAAGAGGTATCTCGAAATACTATAAATTCTAGGATTTTCATGAAGACATCAAGGCGTTAAATACGTTCTTAATAATAAATACATTAAGCAGGTCCAAATCATCATACATTCGACAAATATATTATTAATAACCCTCAAATTATGAAAAAACATCCAAGAAGAAAATATTTCAAAGGAGAAACAAAATTAAACTCACGATCATGATAAGTTAATCACTTCTTTTTATTTATTTTGTGATCATAGTATACTTTCTATATTTGAGAAAATTGATTGCAAATAGTGCTACATTTTATTTTCAACAATGTAGACTCTAAGAAGTCTAAAGAGAAAGTGTTTGCTACTCCTTGATATTGACATGTCCTGCAGTAGGGTGTGTGTGCGGTATTCGGTTTGATTTTTTAAAAATCTGGTTCCAATAATTTTATAAACAGTAATTCAAGATAGATAACAAACAATTTGGTTCAATAAATCAGATTTTGATTCGGTAAATTCCTATACGGTATCTAGAATTTACCATTAAAGTGAGAAACTATAATGAAATTACGTGCATCGAATCAAGGTATAGAACATGGTTTTCTCTATCGAGCTCTAATAAATGGTCAAAGCTTGCATGGTAAGTTGACATAACTTAACCACCTGCTTCCATTGAAAGGCCATTGCAAGAGTTGACTACCAGATTGTTGCAAAATTTCTTTAGGCAAATATAACCTGATATTTTCACCAAAGTCAATAAAGAGTGCGGATAATTGTAACTATCTACGTGATGGTTTTGAGTCTTAGAATCTCTTTCTCCTATTAGACATCTCCGATGAGCTTTTCTTGTGATTTATGACTTCTAAAAATGGCGACGTGATACCAGAGTTGGTTGGAAGCATTTTGGAGGGAAAATTCTATTCTGGAACGTTTTGAATCTTGAGATATGACCAAAATCAACAAATTGGGTAAACGAGTTCAGAATTGAGTTTTAACAATTTCGTTAGGTCCGAAGGTGGTTTACAACTTACTCGGGGGATTAGGTTAGAAGTTCACTTTTAGAACTTAATTTGACAAATGTCACAAGTCTTGAACAATTAATCAAATACCCACTTTTATGTCATCATCATTTTATCTTTTATTCTTTATAAAAGCTAGCACACAAGTTCTAATAATATATTTTAGTCCACCCTCACTTCAGCCCCAAAATTATAAAATATAATTTATCCATATAAAAAATATATAAATCCCATATTTATTTATTAAAAAAAAAGACATAAAACTTTCATATTTAGCTTCTATTTTCCCTAACTTTTCAGCATTTCTTGAACATTCGCCAACAATTTTTTCGACAGACAACTTCGTTGTTGTAGTTTTAACTCCATCTCAGCCCTTCCCCGTTTGTTTTACCCTCCATTGTGTCACGACCTGATTTTTCAGGTCATGACCGCACCTACATCCTACCATATGCGAACTGCCAAACATATGATAAATCAGGAATAACAGCTTAAACGGAAGATAATCATAACTATATAAGGATAAAAGATAAGCGAAAGTCTAAATATAACAAATAATGTCAAAAACTCGATATCTAGTACATAGAGACTATAGAATACGAGTACAAACTCAGAAATAAAAATACAAAATCTGTCTCAAACACAAATAACAGAAAAATGAAAGATAGAAAAGATAAAGCAGACTCTGAAAGCCAGGAGCAGTCCTCTACCTTTAGTATGAGCCAATAGCATGATCCAGAAAATCAGTGGTGCTCACTCATACTCAGATCTGCACAAAAAATATAAAAGTGTAGTATGAGTACCAAAAAGCCGAAGCAATTGGGTACTCAGTAGGCATCATCACCCGACTAAGCTCACATAAGAAATTAAATCAGTAGATAGACAAATAATGAAAGATAGGTCACAGAAGTCAACAAGTAGAGCAAACATAGGGAACTAACTATCATGATATAGACAAGTAGATACCCTATAAATCTAGCTGACAATATCGAAAATTCAGGCAAATAAAGGTGAAAACGCACCTGAATTCATGCTCTGCAAAATAGGGGATAAATAACTATAAAAGAAATGGTGGAATACCAGTAACCTCAAATAACGAATATGAGAGTGAAGGGATAACTACAACCAAGCATAGAAACATATAAAACATGAGGAAGCTTGAAGAATATAACCAGCAAGTAACAATGAACGGTATAATAAGAAGTACAGGAAAATCCTAACAAGCGTTCATAGACTCGAGAGATACAAACAAGTGAATAAAAACCCTTCATCCTCCCATATGACCAGAGAGTACAACCAACAAACAAAATTCAAGGCTAAAGATGCATTATGATATAATATGATGCTAGTTTAAACATGTATGCTCCTCCTTTGGTACCTATAGGTCTAGTAGGTAGGACCCATGAAAGGCCTTCACTTATATACCTCTACTCCCCCATATACCCCTCCTCTGATCGCGTATTAATTTGGATCGACAAGGCCCATGAAAGTCTTCACCCCATACTATCTTAATATCTCATATTTGTGATCGCACACACAGGGTTTCTCTCAAATATCAATCTCAAAATCATTTCTTGGCCTTCACCGAGTCTAAATTAGTATAATCAATATCCCTTCTTGGTCTTCATCGAGTCTAAAATTAGTATAAATCTCAAAATCTGGCGCTCGTCCTTCACCGAATCTAGTAATATCAATAAATAGTAGTTATATCTTCATTAATCCTTTTATCATAAAAAACTAATAGAAACAATCATTTATACTTAATTTAATTTCATAATAATAAAAACAGGACCATATAACCATGCAAGATTTCGAAATTGGTAATGTTGATTTTGACCATAAAATAGTAAAAATAATGCACAACACAAGTTTTCATAATGATATGCACAAGAAAAAATAATAGCTCATAGCAAGTCCTGTCGGCCCTGCACAAGCTCGGTCACTACAACAATCATAACCAGTTATAATGTCCGGTACTCACGAATATTTTTTATAAATTCCACCATCTATATTCCATAGTCAATGAAGACCATGCATGGTCACACGGTAACTATAATTGCAATGCAATATCAAAGCTTACGCCAAAAATCGTACTAAAAAAGTAGACAGGGTAAGGGGCATCAAACCTAAAAATTCAACCACATAATAGCTAATTACTACTATTATTTCAAATATAAACACGATCTCAGATTGTTAAGCCATAGCCTATTTGGCGTCCGAAACTCAAGCTTCCAAATACCAGGTAAAATAGCTCGAACACCTCCACAAATGCTCTAACAGTCACGAAACTAGTAAAATAATAATCTAAGTGTTAATAGGAGTCAAACAATACCAATAAAACTATTATATAGCCGAGGTCAAAAATTCGAATAAAACGGGCCTACGAGCACGTGAACCAAAAACTCCATGCAAAAGATATAAAAATATTTTTCATATCGTAGAAAATTCATACTAAATTTTAGAGCTAAGATGAGCAAGAAACGAGCTAAAATCAATGCACTAGTGTGAAGAAATAACTTGGTGAAATTTAAATTTTTTGAATGAAATTAAATTGAAAACTTACCAATAATTGAAGAAAAGTTAAAGAAATATAGTTTTCAATGTTACCAAGGTCAAATGCAAAAATCCCAAGAATTAAAATAAAGAATTTTGAGTTTAAAGGTTAAAGGGTGATGAAAAAGGAAGAAAATTAAAGAAACACTTGGATTTTGGACTTAGCCGTCTTGATCCCGTTGACTAGGCCCGTGATCACGAGGTTGACTAGGACAGAGGCATATGATTGTATGACCAGAGGATGTAGTCTCACAGAATAAAAGGATACTCATCACAATCGTGTGAGTCTCAGTCGCAATTGCGATGAAGATCTGGGCTGAGCACCAGCAAAATCAGCTCAAATTAAACACGAAATGGATGCTCAAAACGCATTGAGAAATCGATAAACACAAATTAAATATGCTATCTGCATGAAAATTACATTTTAAAGTCAATGACGTGTATGAAATTTTAATACGAGATAATTTTACAATATATTAAACTAAAGTAAACCCTCTGATTAAATCTCCATAATTCCAATTGAGTCGAAATGAGCCCGACTGGTGTTAGGATTGAACGAACAGCTCACCTAACCTAACCTCGATATTTCACAACTGATGGCATAGTTAGATTTTCAATCCGAAGCTCTGATCATCTAAAGTCAGCCAAAGTCAAACTTTTAAAGACCAACAAAGTTAAAACATACAAAACCAGATAGAATCACCACTAAGATCTACGAACAAAAAACAAGAGTCCATTTAAACAAAAACCTATGTTCTAAAGCTAAAGAAACTATTGAAATTCAATTTTGAGTTTGTTTCATTAGAATGATGATAGAAGTTAAAGATTTCAATAGTTAAGGCTCTAAAATATAAAAAGAAACATAATAACCACATAAACAATCCAAAGATCGAACCAATAGTCCCCATAATTCATAAATGACTTTGCATCGCTACAATAAGTGAAATTAACGTAAGGGTCATTACACATTATTTCCATATTTTAGATTTTAAGTCACTCCAATATTTTTGAAAGACATCTTAGCTTCATTTTATATATTCTAATACTATAGGTTGTACTCTTAAATCAGTACCATTTTTATAGCCGATGACAAATCACTATTTCTGGTCTTACAAGCTCCATACAGAGATCTCATTGGTATCCATAGACCAAAAATAGACCATGATATTGATATTATAGTTTATTAATCAACTGTTAAATTTAATGTTAATGAGAGGAGACTCTGAGTCGATAGCGTTGGAAAGGTGTGAGTAGGAAGACAGTTCAATTATGCTTCATTGCAGTGGTTCATACAATGATATAATTTCAAGAATCATTAAGAGATAAAAGTTACATAATTTCAATACAATCAACATAGTTATTAGTTATATGATGACATGAGGGAAAAAATGTATCCATCATTCATAAAGAATGATAGACACGTGTCTTTGTACATGCTTGATGTTGCTCTTGATGGTTCTAGTCCTATTTTAAGAATTAATATTCTCTATTAGTCTTGGTAAAAAGACTCTACATCATCCCCACCATCACTACCACACCCATCGGTCTACGAAGATTCATTGAAAAATGGGATATAAGTGCTCCGGTGCAATAGAATGCGTCGAACATGAAATTAATTTTGATAAGTGAAGCAAGCATATTTATCAATCAAGAGGTTTGATGTAATGACCTCATATATTTTCGAGTCTCTTAACTCAATGTTATAAATACGAACAAAATAAATAAATACGAATATGTGCTCTTAAGAAAAAGTCCTGGACATGAGAGAATAACTTTTAGCCTTACTGTAAAATAGGATGCCACATGTATTTTTTAAAAGAAATTATATATTCTAACATGCACTATCACTTATGTTACAATCAAATTTACTTTTAGCCTATAATAGATTTTATTTCTATGTTATATATTATGAACACAACCTATTATAAAACTTAGTACGTCAACCTATAACTTATATAATCGATGCCTGTATAGTTTATTCAAATCAGAATCAATAATAAATTATGATCTTCGTCTATTGAAAAATTAAACCTCATAGATTAAGTTTCTAGATAATGATGAGGCATATACAATTTGTAGATTTTAAGTCAATTGTATTTCTTATAGTTTCACACACAAACCTCTTGACCCTCCCTCCAACATATGTCTAGTAGTGATTGGATAACCTTTCCTATATACCTATTCATTGGTTTATTTAACCAGCCTAGGTTTATTTTATAACAGTATCATTTTCTCAAACAAGACACTACATCTATTACTTCATTAAAAATGAAAAGACAAAGGATTTATGGACTAAGGCCAAGAGATCAAATGTACAATTAACTCACATAAGACATTCTGCGCATGAGGGCGAACTTGGACTTTCTGTTCTAGGGCCTTACCACTGACCAGTGGCATTTGGAGCTGGAGCTCTGATGTATGACCTATTTTCTATAGGCTATTGTGGAGAGGCTCCGCCTCAATCTCAACCAGATTATCACCCCACCATCTCCCTAGTTATGTTTATCTTATATTTCATAGTGTGGGTTTATTTTGTTGGGTTCATTGCTGGAAGCTTTCGTGGTGGTGTCCATAGAAGCTTATTTTCTTTCTTTTTTGTTAGATTTTTCTGCCTATTATGTAATATAATGCAAGGATCTCCTTATAGGAACATATAAGGCTTAAATTTTACTAAAAATCATTGTTTATGTTTTTAGTTGCATTCTTGTTTGAATTTATTTTTTATTTTGCAACACTGATCCATTGGAAATATTGTAAAATGTTTGCTAATAGATGCTAACGGTAAATTATATACTATCAAACTGAATGACTTAAAAACAAGATGAATTCAAAGTGACAAGGACGATGTCAAATTCATAGACTAAGTTCATAATCGATAATTAATTATTTAAGAAGTTTCCACTTTACTAGTAAAATCTATAATCAAACTAAAATATAACTAAAAAATTACTAAAAATGAATAAAAATAAAAGGAACAATTATAACGGTAAATTATATACTATCAAACTGAATGACTTAAAAACAAGATGAATTCAAAGTGACAAGGACGATATCAAATTCATAGACTAAGTTCATAATCGATAATTAATTATTTAAGAAGTTTCCACTTTACAAGTAAAATCTATAATCAAACTAAAATATAACTAAAAAATTACTAAAATGAATAAAAATAAAAGGAACAATTATAATTGAAATTTATAGACCACAATTAATTTATAATTTCTATGATAGACACAATTCATAATCGAGAATTAACTATTTAAGAAGTTTTTAATTACCTATATAATTTATGGTCATGCTAAAGTATTACGAAAAAAATTACTAAAAATGAACAAGAATTATAGTAACAATTATAATTGAAATTCCTAGATCACAATTAATCTATATTTTTTTATGATAGATGCAAGTCATAACCAAAAATCAACTATTTAAGAAGTTTTTACTTTATTAGTAGAATCTATGGCCATGCTAAAATATTACAATTTTTTTTACTAAAACAAGTAAAATTTAAAGGAAAAATTATAATTGAAATTGATAGCCCACAATTAATCTGTATTTTCTATGATAGAAAGAAGTCATAATCGAGAATCAATTATTTAATATTTTTTTCTTTATTAGTATAAAATATGTTCATGCTAAACTATTATGATTTTTTTTTACTAAAATGGGTAGAAATTAAAGGAACAATTATAATTGAAATTCATAGACCACAGTTAATTTGTATTTTCTATGATTGACGAAATTCATAATCGAAAATCAATTATTTCATAAGGTTATACTTTGCTAGTAAAATCTAAAGCCAAGCTAAAATATTACTAAAACAATTACTAAAAATGGACATAAATTATATTAACAAGTTATAATATAACATTTTCTAAGTTATAATTGAAATTCATAGACCACTGTCAATTTATTAGTTTAATGATACACGAATAACTCATAATTGAGTCCTAAACACATTGGTAACATCTCAATTCAATTTATAATCTGTAGTTTCAACTTCAAACATCATCTCAATTCTAAAACTATTCTACACTTCATATTCTTTCTACCAAGTGTTAAATTAGTTCTTGTGTCCATATTTCTTATTACCTATTCTTGTGAGCTTTTATTGCTTTATACTTTCGTTGTTAATTCTTGGATCAAGTAAGGTTTTCTTTAAGTCTGTTGTGAGTTGATAAGAATCCACTCTACCAAAAAGGTTAGAGGATCTTTGATCGATAAGAGCAAGAAGGCTCAACAAGTAATTTTGGATAAACTCTTAGAGGCAAGGGAGAGCACACACACATGAGTGGGTGACCCTTTTTTATTACTAACAATTTTGTTGAGTTTTGTAGGTACAATGTCATATCTTGAAGGTGATACATTGAATGCTCTTGCAAACTCCTTAATGAAGACTGTGAAGCAACTCATCGAAATAAATAAAAGAATGAGAAGTTTGGAGGAACGGATAAGTAGGGTAGAGGATAATAACAAAGAGGATTCACCTCAGGAGGCGAGTCGAGAGACAGGAAAAGGGAGTATGGAGTAATCTACAACCATATCTCCAAGTCAATCTCAACATATGACTCGGCCACCCTTAACCCGAAGTCAAAGCTTCCACCAACAACCCAATTCCTACACCACAGTACTCCAAGACACCCCCGCACCGGAACTCCACATCCAAATCCACAACCATTCATTCCGCCTCAAGAACCACTAACCATATATGATTTCCATCCAAGTCCATTTCCACAAAGAAATGAATCCGTTGTGCCTTTACATGGTTCTATGATGTCACCTTAATAAAACCACACAAAACACCTCGAACAAGACTACCCATACCACGACCCCTTGTATGATCAAGTACTCTATGAAGTAGACATAGATGATGAATGGGGGAAAGGAGGAAAAGAAGGACATGGAGAACCTAGAGATGGGAGGAAAACAAAAGGCTTAGGTTGACCACAAGGCTCTGGGCATAGAGGATAAACTCATTGGGAAGATAGAAGGAATAGACAAGGGGATCTTAAAGGAGATAGTCTATGGGAGGATAGAGGAGTTAGGATGGGGAACCAAAGTAATGTTGATCGAGGCTTGAGAAAAATTAAGATGACACTCCCAAAGCTCAAAGGGAGTAGCGATTCGAAGGAATTTATTGAGTGGAAACTAAAAAGTAAGAGAATCTTTCTCACAAACAACATATCGGATGCATTGAAATTCAAGTATGCTCTTACACAATTTGAAGGCTACGCAACTACTTGGGGGAATCCAAGAAGAGAGAAAGGGAGCTTCATAATGTCTTCATGATTCCTAATTAGCAAGAGTTATTTGCAAT
>JBDJHY010208276.1:0-11471 GCA_039654485.1 Withania somnifera | reverse complement strand
GATCCCTCCATTTAATCTTAACCATAGGAATCGCACGCAATCTCCACTTCCTCTTCTCTTTATAAAAAACCAAAACTTTCTCCTCAATTACTGAAAAACCCTCATCAACCTAAAATGAAACATACCAAAGCACATGAGACTAATCAGAGACACACAATCTCAACATAGAAACATGAAACACCAAAAGGACAGTTGGGAATATTGAAGCCAAAGTTAGAATATAAGTAATACTACCGATCCGAACAAGAATCTCAAAAAGCCCAATATACCAAGGGTTAAGATTTCCCCTCTTCCCGAACCTCATCATGCCCTTCATGGACGATAAATGTAAGATCACGCGATCACCTATACTGAATTCCAAGGCATGAAAATAACAATTTGAATAACTCTTATGCTTACTCTAGGCAATCCCAAGTCTATCCTGAATCAATCAAACCATATCTAAAGCATCCCAAAGTAGATCGGTACTCTTCAATCCAGACTCAAACCCATCAAACTAACTAATGGAAAACTTCCACCATCTACCATACAAAGCCTTAAATGAAGTAATATGAATACTAGAATAGTAGATGTTGTTTATATGCAAACTCTGCTAAAAAGAAATATTGATCCCAAGAACCACTAAAATCAATAACACAAGCACTCAACATGTCCTCCAGGACCTGAATGGTCCTCTAAGACTGAACCTATCTGGGGATGAAATATTGTGCTAAGATGGACCTCAGTACCCAAACCATGCTGAACCGCTCTCCAAAACTAAGATCTAAACTTGGTACCAAGATCACAGATAATGAAAATCGATATGCCATGATATCGAACCACTTACTAAGGTGTGAATACTTATTCAACTTATCAACAATGACCTTAATTAGATCATGGCTACGAGGAGTCTGAGGCAAGCCTAAAATGAAATCCATAGTAATTTGTTCCCACTATTACTCGAGAATGGGAAGCCTCTGTATCAAACCACCTAGTCTCTAGTGCTTAATATTGACATGTTGACATTTCAAGCACATTGAAACAAACTAAGCGATATCCCTATTCATACCACTCCACCAATAAATCTGCCTTAAGTCTCTATACATCTTAGTTGCACTAAGATACTTGGCATAATGGTAACTATGGGCCTTATAAAGAATCAACTGAATCAGGTCATCAAATCTAAGAGCACAAATATGGCCCCAAACCTCAAAATACCATCAAAATTTAGGGTAAAACTATGGGGTCACCTTACTGAACTGATCATAAATATTAGCTAATATTGAATCCTCAAGATGGTGTTGCTTAATCTGATCTATTATTAAACAAAGGGCCTCAATACAAGCTAAGACACAACCTAAATTTGTAAGTTCAAGTCAAACCAAATACTTAGACAAAGAATGAACACCCATCTAATAGTCTCGTAGCAACTGATAACGCAGTCAAACTACCCATGCTCACTGCCTTCCAATTCAAGGCATCCTCTACCATATTTGTCTTTCCCAGATGATATAAGATAGAAATGTCATAGTCCTTCAGAAACTAGATCTATTTGCACTGGTGAGCATTAAGATCCCTATGACTCATAATTTACTGAAGGTGATGATGATTAGTAAAGATCTTATAATAGACTCTATAAAGATAGTGGCCCCAAATCTTGAGCTCAAAAATTATCGCTGCCAAATGTAAATCATGTGTAGGGAAATTATGCTCATGAACCTTAAGCTATCTAGAAGCATATGTAATCAGATGACCCTTCTGCATTATAACACAACCCTAACCAAATCAAAAGCATCATAATATCTGAAAAACTCAGACCCGCAACATGAAATGTCAACACAGGAGCATAAGTCAATATCTTAAGCCACTAAAAAGAACTCTCATACTCATTTGACCACAGAAAAGAACATATTCAGTCTAATCAATGGCGCTGCAATAAAAAAATCCCTAAATAAAATAACTGTATTAAACAGAAAGCCAAACAAAGATACGAACCTCAGTAGGGGTAGTCAGTCTAGGACAATCATGGAAAACTACAATCTTAGTCGGATCCACACTAATACCCTATTTGGACATCACATATCAAAGGAATGTAAATGACTTAAGCCAACAATCACACTTTAAGAACTTGGAAAAAAGAAGATGGTCTTTCAAAGTTTGAAGAACAATACTCAAATGAAGCTCATTATCTTCCCTAATATGAGAATACACCAAGATACCATCAATGAAAACATTAAAAAAGAATCAAGATATGGACTGAACACATGGTTCATCAAGTCCAAGAAAGCTGAGGGTGTATTAGTTAACCCGAATGACACCACAAGGAACTCATAATGACCATACCATGTCCTAATTAATTCCTTTTTGATATATTCAGTCTAAGTCCGCAATAGATGGTAACCAGACCTCGAATTAATCATAAAAAAGATGTTTAAACCCTGAAGATGGTAAAATAGATCATCAGTACGAGGCATATGATACTTATTCTTCATAGTCACACCAATAAGATGCCTGTAGCGGTTCACAATGGATAGACCCATCCTTCTTCTGTACAAACAGAACAAGATCACCCTAAGATGACACATTATGCTGTATAAATCCCATATCCAAAAATTCCCTAAGCTAATCCTTGATATCTTTTAGCTCAATAGGTGTCATACGATAAGGAGCAATAAAAATAGGACTAGTTCCCTTGCTTATCCCTTATTAAAAAATTCTTGAAGCTGAACCTTGATCTCTCTTAGCTCAGTAGGTTTCGTATGATAAGGAGCAACAGAATAGGTCCAGTTCCCTTCTCTAACTCAATTCCAAAATCAATGTCTTGCTCAGGTGGTAGGCAAGGTAGGCCAGTCGGGAAGACATCAAGATACTCAATAACAAGTACTAACTTATAAGTCGCAGAAATAACACTAACATCTATAACATATACAAGATATTCTAAATAAACATGAGAGACTAGGAGACTAGCATGAATATAAGAAATAATCACGTCGGTGCGCGACTACCTGAACCCTACTACACGATTGAGGGTACACTATACATAAATATGGTCATAGTCTTGTCATAACAATCCATGTCTGCTCTATGAGGAGATAAGCAGTCCATGTACAAAATCACATCAAAATCAACCATATCCAATAATATCAAATCAGGTCGGGTCTAAATAATCCTAATAATCACAAAAAGGAGCTCAATACAGAACCCACTAGTAAAGAATAACCTACTGGGTGGAGACATATAACAACATAGTAAATGACTGATTAACCATACTCTAACATGGAGCATAATACGATGATACAGCGGATCAAATAGATCCTGGATCAAATAAAGCCAAACTGGATGATAACACACAGAAATAGTACGTGTCATAACATTATCAGAGGCCTCTGCCTCGGGTCTACCAGAGACCGCACGGAAATGCTGGTTGCTACCACTACAACCACCACCATAACTACCATCCCTACCATGCTGAGGAACACCTAGATTACCACCCTTACCCTAAGGTGGCACGACTCTAATAGGTCGTGTAGTAATTGGAGATAGTGCAATAGTTGGCTAAACCAATGGTTGAACAGTATCTCTCTGAGGAAAATCCACTGAGATATGGACCATAGCACCATAAGTATAAAAAGGACCATAAGTAGTAACTAGGAAAGATGAACCTGCTGAACTAGAATGACCACCATGGCCTGAAGAACCACTACTAGATGTCTTTATCGATGCTAGAACATTAAGGCTAGATTTCCCTTGCTGTTGTGGCTGAGAATTTTCCTATCCCAAGAACCATAACCTCGACTACCCTAACTAGAACCACTAGAGCAACACTGATGATGAGGCCTCAGCTTCTCTCTACCTCTTCTCTTATGGGCAACAACCTCCAAAAAAATATGCATATTGAAGGATAGTTTGAAAATATAACCCAGTGGAAACTAAAACCTCGATAGTATGATGAATATCTAGGTCCAAACAATGATAAAAATGATGGACCTTCTACGCCTCAGAAGAAATATAATAGTTGATAAAACTTTTCCTGATACTAAGAAACTGATAGAGAAACCTTCTCAAACCTCAAAAACTCCTCCCTCTTATGGTCCAGTATCTGATGAGGAATGTACCTCTCTATAAATAAATCAAATAACAAGGTCCAAGTAATAGAAGTGGAGTTGGATTACCTATTAGACCAATATGAACTCCACCACTGCTTGGCGAGGCTGCCCAAATGATACACAGTGAAATACATACCATTAGACTTAAGTAAACTAAGTCTATACAGTCCCTCCTAGCAGCGATTTATAAACTCTCTTGGGTCCTCACCCAATAATCCAGAAAACCTCATGGGAGTCAACCTCAAAAATCAACCCACCATATGTGGGTGATATGGAATAGGAGGAACCATATATAGAGTAGATAATGTAGGTGATAAAGATCGAACAATTGGTGCTGGGGGAATCTGAATAGGAAATATTGATAACAAAGGTGGAACACCTAAACCTTAAATACTCGATGCCCGAGGTACACTCGGGATGAAAGCTCCTAGGGATGAAGGTTTTACCCCAACTATCGGATGGCCTAACATACACAATAACTACATCAAGAAACCTCTGATATCAGGAGAAATAACCAGAATTAAATTAGACATAGGTGAGAACGAAAAAGATCCATGTATCTTTTGTGGCTGTTGACCTAGTAAAGGCTTAATCTCAATCTCCATAGATCTGACCAGAGAAACAACTCTAGTTGGAGTATCTACACAGGAACACGCTCAACCTCGGCCCTTATGGCTCTTGGCTGGTGTTTTGACTGGTAGGGTAATAGGTGCATCATCTCCAATTGCTGCCAAAAATCGTGTATGCGCAATATGCAGAAGAGTGAAAAAATAAAAAATGAGATTTAAAGAAACCAACTACAATACATGCTTGACAAAAATGTGAAAAGGGCAAAATTTTATAAAGATGTACCTGTAGCCTCTTGAAGATAAGATACGAAAACTCCATAACCGATCTGCAAGAATCTACTAACACTAGCTCATGTACAAAGGATATCAATGAACCTAGGGCTCAAATACCAATTTTTCATGAACCAAATTCTTATGTCATGAGGTAAGTTACAACTCACCATAGGAGAACTACTCAACAAGCACGCTAATTAAGAAAAATAAACCAAATGCGGAAGATAAGATACAAATAAGGGACAGGGATAAGAAAAAGTCTAAAATAAGTCACTAGCAATCCCAAAAACCTGATATCCATTACAAGAGCAACTAAACACAAAAGTACAGTTTTTGAAATAAAAATAAAGTATCTGCCTCGGAATTCAATAAAAAAATAGATATAAAAAAGGTAAAATGTATGTTTTGGATACTAGAAGCCATCATCTACCTCAGCAATAAGATCTTAGCACAAAACCAATGTCAGTGTGAATCACTCATACCCGATCTGCACTAAAAGACGTAGAGTGTAATATGAGTACCAAAACAACAGGTACACGGTAGGCATCATAGGCTGATGGGGGATATATTTGCAATAAAGTAGTGAATAGACAGATAAAGTAAGCAAGTAACAGAAGTCAAATAAGTATCACAAACATATAAAGATAACTAACAAGATAAAGACAGGTAAAATATCCTAGATAATAGATATGACAAGGAAGATTAAGGAAAAACAAGTGAAAAAACATACCCGTATCCATTCTCAACTAGTAAGAGATGTAAATGATTAACAAATATAGAGGTATACCGATAACCTCTAGTAATAAAGATAGAGATATGGTCTAACAACAATAGGAATAGCCAAAAACATAGAAAGGATGTTGTAAGATATAAAATTTAGCAAGTAAACTGATCCCGCAAGATCTAGCTAATAAACACAAAAAGGGATCCCGCGAGATCTAGCGAAATAGTATCAACATCTTATAAACGAAATAGGAAACAGTAACCTCCACAATACCTCATATGAATAAATATATGCAAAAAAGGATGAATAAAAACCCTCTGGTAACCCTTCCTAATGAAGAGTAAGAATACTAATCACAAATAAGATATGCAGGATTATATAATGAAATAATAATAAAGAGAATCGGCAAGCTCCTTACCTAACCCTCGATCCCAACAGGCAGGACCACATGAAAGGCCACAACCCGTATACCTCTCCTCCCTCGTATACCCCTCCTCCGATTACCTGCGATCCCAAATCAGCAGGGTAATGAGGAGCCGTAACTCGTGCACAACTAACTCATAAGGTAAATAGTACATACCAAGCATACAAGTAAGTAGTGATCAAGTAATTGAAACTATAATCAGATAAACATCAGATGTATATAGAGCTCAGGAGGGTCAATATCACATCAAGAAGAATGATCGTGCCCATCCGTGACTGAGACTAAATCCACAATAAAATCAACATCTAAATCATGGACTCGACCAATTATAGTAATAACTCAAAACAACGATTAACTCTTATTTTGACTTTTTTTCATCAAAATAGGTAAATTATTTCGAAAATGCTTCTTTTATACTCATAATACTCACCTCTTGCTCATAAGTCCATGAAAAGTTTCAAAATAACCAACATTAGGCTATCAGCAAAAAACAATAGAAATCAATACATCAAAACTAGATTTATGATAATGATATGCTCAAACACAATGATATCACAACAAGTCCCGCTGGACCCTCACATACGAAGATTTTATGACAAGCATAACCAGACAATTCAAATGTCTGACACTCATGGATATTGCTCATAAAACCCATTGTATCTGTTCTAGAGTCAATCAAGACCACTTAGGGTCACATGGTAGCTATAATCACAAATGCAACATAATACATAACAAATCAGTAGACTAAAAGAGAAGACAATGTCATGGTGGAAACTAATCCCAACCCAAGGATGTCTAATTGCCATAATTACTAGCCATATAAGCCAAGTCAAAGATTGTAAGATATAGCCTACCTGTCCTATGGTGATAAGCTAGCAAAGCGTAGAAGATGCCCAGACTACTCCAAATATCCAAGTGCACAAATGAACTCCAAAGATCACAAAACTAGAAAAATAACAATCTTGATATTAATACAAGTTTAGTGATACCTATAAAGCTATGAAAATAGCCGGGGTAAATAAATGGGTCAATTCAGGCTCGTGAACCCAAAAGCTCGAACAAATAGTAACTAAATGTTCACCATATCATACAAAACTCATACAAAATATTTGGAGATATGGAGAGCAATAAATAATCTTGATATAATGGATTAAAGTGAAGAACCAACTTTAGAAATTTTGAGTGAAATTTAAAGAAATTAAAGTGGTAACTTACAAAATTTTGATGGAATATCAAAGAAATAATGTCTCTTATATCACATAATATCTTATGGAAAGACCCAAGAATTTTAATAGTGGTTTTAGAGTGTTTGGAGAAGAAAAAAGATGAAGAAACGACTGAAATTTTGATATTTCAACTTTTTTAATATCGATTCCAAGCTTTAGCGTCGTCGGTGCTAGCTGGCGCTATCAGCACCAAATGTAGGGAAAATATTTAGAGACGTTAGGGCTAGCCATTGCGATCATGCTAAAGGGTCTTTGGGAGGAATTGGTGGCATAGGCATTCCATAGACACATTGTATCACTTAGTAGGCTTGCGACATAGTGTCATCAGCGCTAACGTAGCGCGACCATGCTAAATGTGAAAAAGAATAATTGGCGCGATTTCTCCCCCTAGCACAACTCTAAATAAAATTACCTGCACTAGATTATAGAGATTTAAAATATTTAGAAATTGGATTTTGGGTCTTCGAGCAATGTCCAATACACACAAACCAAATTTTTTAGTTGAATAAAAATGATATTGTAGACTCAACGGGAAGATGAAATTCAGATACAAGATCATTTCAATGAAATATTGACGAAAGTCAATACTTTGTGAAAAAATTCAACTTTCAAACCAAGTACTCACAATGTTCCCAGTTGATACGAAACTGGGAAACCAAACATGACATTTCTGAGTTGATATGCAGATGGATTTTCAATTCAAGACTCCAATCACAAATTGACCATGTAAGTTCCAAATAGGCAATATGAAGCACATAAAACACACAAATACGCACAAACTAAAAATCAAACTTCCATAACTCAAACCAAGAGTCCATCTAGACTTAAATCCATGGTTTGTAGCTAATTGAGCTGTTGGAATTCAACTCCGAATTTTTTTTCACAGAATATTGCATTAACAATTTCAATATTAAAGACTCTAAAATAAGAAACCAAACATAATGGACAAACTAACTACTTGGGAACCAAACCACAAGGTTTTAATAAGTCAAAAATGACTTAGGTCTATTATAGAAATGGTTTAGAATGCAAGAAAAAGAAAAATCACAAAAATGATTGTATGGGTCATTACATCCTATTAGGACAGTTTAGATAGTTTTACAGACTTCAGGTGGGACTTAACATGGTTTTAGTGGATAGAATTTTGGTTAGATCATTAGTGGTACTTATTATTTATTTTAGGCCATGGTGGTCGTTCTGGTTCAATAAGTAGTCTTCATCGGTATTGGAGGCTAGGGTTATGTTTAGAATGTGGTTCCACCGATCACTATTGCAAGGATTTCCCCAGGGTATGGTCATGATTTGAGTGTGGAGATCCCAGTCATATTTTAATAATTTTCCACCACGTAAACTGGCTAAACCATCATTCCATTAGGTTTAGAGTTCTCTTGAGAAAGTATCTCCACCGGTCTAAGGTGGTGCTTAGTATGGTGGGTTAGATAGTTAGGGTACATATTAGTTTGGTAGTTTTGGTTCTGTTTGGCCTTGTGTTCTTTTGGTTAGAGTAGAGGTGGGAGGCTCAATCTGTACGATCTCATGTTTAATTTCTTAGTTTATTTTTGGACAGCCCTTTCTTTTTGGATTTTGTATATTCGGTGCTCCTCTCTATTTATTTGTATATCCCTTCTATGTTAAGATTAGGATATTGAGCCATTTTTTTTATGATAATACTTATTTCAAATTTCATACTTTATCTCTTAGTAGTGGATTATGCTATAAGATCCTATTTGGTAGCTGCTGAGGAGCTTGATTATTGGGTTGTGATATTTTTGATGTTAGATTGGGTTGTTATGCTTTCAAGCATGGTTCATTTACCCTCTCTTAATGTATTTTTGTACTATTTTTCTAGCGTTATTACCTTAACCATTACTAACATTCTCCCAGTAGTGCGCTAGGGTTTTTTAGCTATGCGCAATTTGGGACCATTTCTTGCCCTGGGTCAGGAAAGGTAGTCTCGTATTTGTGTTGGGTTATTTTAGCTCTAAATTATGATATTAGCATCAATGCTTCATTTTTTTTTTTTGTGTTTGATGTGTTGTAGTTGAGTTGTCCTAACTAACCTATATGATGTTTGATTTGAAAAAGATCTTGATTTGTGGGTTATTAAGAAGATTTGTGTGCTAGGTCATATTCATTCCTTTTTATTTTCTGAATTTCATTAAGTTGAGAGAATTTGTGGTTCATCTCTGGAGTCTGTTTTGTGGTTGCAGAGACTTGTGGTAATTCTGTACATGTGTGTTTCCACGAAGATAAATCATTCATAATATAATGAGGGTATTTATCCAAGTATTAACTTTGCTAGGATCTTCATATTCTAGTATATTGGGGTTGTTCGTCATGTTATAAACTATTGCATGATCGTTAGTTTAGGTTGGTATCCCAGGTTTTTATTTGGTGTGAGTTGTACATTAAACTAAGATGTTCTACTCGCCTTGTTCCGCTATATTAGTGTAACATAGCATAAGTATGGATAGTATTGCAAGGTCTGAGTAGTGTTGTGACTGGATTGGACTTATTTTCCCGTATGAGGTTGTGAACAAATACTCATGATTTTGTGGTCTCGTTATCTTATGAATTTTTTCCATTGGTTTAGTAATGTTCAGAGGGATACCGTACTTTAGTGATTGGTTAAATATATGGTAAACTAGTTAAGGCTCTTGGTTATATCTCTTCTTTGATTCCCCTATTAACTCACTTAGTTGGGAATTTGTGTTTCCTTGATCTGTTGTGGTGCCTTTGGGTTGCTTTTATGTTTTATTTGCAAAGGAAAATGGTATACATTAATAAGGATTCATTGCTTAGTTTACCCTATGATATATTTTTAGTTTTGGAGATTGTGATTTGGGGAGGTGAAAGAGTTAGTATTGGCATTTCTATCAATTCTGGATAAATCTTAACTCATGATATTTAGTTTTTTATCTTCATATTAGTTTATTTATTCAGTTAATTCTTCTCAATTGGGTTTTAGTTAGGTCACTATGCAAAGTTTAGTAGTGGCCATTAGTGTTTGGGTTTGAAATCTGGATCCATAGTGAGATAACTTTGATTTATTTTGAAGAGTCTTTTGGTATCCATTTATTATATTTGCATGTGATAGTTGATTTAGATAAGTTATAACAGATGGTTTGATCTGGTTGTTTCCTCCTTGTTAGTTCAACTCTTAGTCGGGGTAAGGTGATAGTTGGTTGTACTAGCAAGAACTTTAAATTACCATGGGTTTAGTTAATGTTGGAAAGTTAATAGGTCGTATCTAAATTATAAGGGTGGATATTTTGTATTGTGGTGTATCTACGTGGTTTCAATTGAGGTCTATTGGGGTCTACAACAAATTTTCCTAGTGAGGTTGGGTCACTTCAGTCTGTGTAAAATGTTTTACGTTATTTTTGAGGATTTTCAACTTTTGGTTTACCATTTACTAATTAATGGGTTTCTAGTTTTTGTTGTCATTGACTAATTGAGGTAGTTTGTTCATTTCTGTTGTCTCAAACTCTTTATACTTAGTGGGTGGTTTAGGTTGTCTTGGAGAGATGGGTTGTTTCTTTGTGATGTTGCTTTATAGTACGTCAAACCCTGGGTACTCATCTCGCTTATCAGCTTCAAGGTAATGTTGTAGGTTGATGTTGCATTCCCATATCGTAAGCAACCTGCTAGTGTATTTCACTTTGGGTTTTGTCTTATCTGGCTTGTGGGCCTGTTTTGACCCAGAATTCCCTAACTATAATTATGACTTAATGGGTATCCTTTGAATTCTATTAACGTGTATATCATTATTTTTGTAGTTTCTCAATTATTGGGTTCATTGGTGCAATTTTGAATCTGTTGGAGTTATCCAGGCTATTTTTTTGGTTTTGCGAGCTTGTGTGTCACGACCCGATTTCAAAGATCATGATGACACCTACTATACAACCAGTAGAAGAACCAAACCCTGTAGTCCAAAGTCGAAGCAGAGGACTACAACATTAAATACAGAAGAATATCAAAAGTCACAAAATAAAAGTAATAAATTTGTGGAATTATTAAAGAAAGAGATAACCACCCAAAATTCGGTATCAGTGTCAAACAAACCACTAAGTACACAATGATAAAACTGAAGTAAAACATAAGTTTGAAGAGAAGCAGGAACAAGTTGGACGCCAAGCTCACCTTGAATCTCCGATGTAAATAAGATCT
>JBDJHY010208266.1:0-11471 GCA_039654485.1 Withania somnifera | reverse complement strand
GTTAGATATTATAACCCAAGTACCATATTGTTCCTTTCTTATTTCTCATTTTAGATCCTTGATAGAACACTGGTACTGGTATAGATGTTCATCATCTTATTTATGCAGGACCCCTAATTTTTTTCATTACTTCCTGTCTAATTTAGATAAAATAATTTAGACATCACAAAATACTAACACTAGGAGAAAAGGATAAAGAGAGCCTCGAATTGCCTTAAAAGGAACCAAAATACTCATATCAAATCCTTTTCTTTTCGAAGTTCCCCTACCTAATCTTGGTCTATTCAAATATAAATTCTAAATTCTACATAAGAAGATGAACTATCGACATTCATGTTGCTATAGATTAAATTTTGGTCCAAAAAACTCAACTCTAAGCCCACAAGGACAAAACTAAAATTTTATTAAAAATCAATTTATCCATAATCTAAGGAGTTCAAATATGAAATGTCATCAAAATGGTGTTAAATCGACCTTGATAATCATCAGTTTATCAAATTTTAACTTTGCTAGGAAAACCCAAAAAAATTCATGTGCTTACATGGTTTAAAAATGATAAACAATAGTGTATTGTAAAAATCAACTTTTCCATAATACAAGGACATTACGTCTTAAAAATCAATACACGCGCTTCATAAATTGATATTCAAACCCAAAAACATCAATTTCTTATATCCAAGGTTTCAAATATCAAATTTATGATTAAAATCATGAATATATATTGGGTAAACTTGGAAAAATATCAAACCAAGGATAAAGCATTTACCCACTAATATTACAAGAAAAACATAATGAAAATTGCCTAAACCAAAATTTTGTAACTTCTAAAATGTTAAAATAGGAAATCATCATAATTACCCTTTAATGAGTATCGCTACAACCTTCAGTGGAAACCTTTCGCAGCCATAAAGGTGTTTAGATGACTCTTTGCAGTTGTGACTAGATCTTCGCGATCATATCCACTGTTGCTGGTGCAACTGTTATCCGTGCTAAAATAGTCATATCTTCCTCATATGAACTTGTAATGTGAGGATTTTTTGGGGTTGGTTTCAAAATTCTGATATTGATACTATTTTATCATTCAAAAGAGCTTAGTAACTCTAGGTGGTACTATTAAAACTCAATAATGAACACCAAAGTTTGAACCAATACTCAACACTCATCCGCGACCTCCCAAACACAAACTAAATATATATTCAGATTAAATTCGATATCCCATACTCAATAAAATCATCAAATAATGAATCCAGAGTTTCCTTGATTCGGTATCTGCAAAGACAACCTTAATTTAAATTTTCAGCCAAAATGCCTCCGGACTCCTCCATGTCATGACCCAAAAATTGAGTTATGGTGGTGTCTACATTCACTATGTAGACAAGCCTAACCCCGACTTAGAGGAAACATTGATACGTAAGTACCAAGTACCCAATAGGAAAGGAAAGAAAATGAAGAGAAGGAATAGAAATAGAACACGCAAATGTAGAACTGAACATGACTCCCCAGAACTTGGTATCATGGATGTAGAGCATCTATATATGGAAAGGTACAAAATACAACCCACAACGAGGCAAAGATGCAAAATAGCTATCCGAACTCCAAGTGGAAATGCTATAGAGACAGAAGGAAGTTCGGCCAACAATGAACGCCAACTGCTCACTATACCTCCTGAACAGCACCAAACTAGTCCGTGAGATCACGTCTGCCCTAATAACTCATATTCAAACCTGCATTAGGAAAAGATACAGAAGTATAGCATGAGTACCAAAAATAATGGGTACCCATTAGGCATCATAGGTCGATCGGGCAAAAGTAAGTATAAGAAAGGTAAAGGCGACTAAAAGTAACTAAGGCACCAAAACATATTACACAATAGGAAAGGCAACTAAAGCAACAACAAGTGAGTGTAGGGTCAGCTATCAGTACGTGTAGTATTTGGGCTAACAGGTATGAAGGAAAGTGAATAAGAAGTATAACACAACAGTAAAGGTAACTAAAGCAACAACAAGTGAGTGTAATGAAGGGTCAGCTATTAGTACATACAGTATTTGGACTAACAGGTATGAAGGAAAGTGAATAAGAAGTATAACACATAGTCTTGGGTCACAAGCATATCATGACCAAACATTACATGTACCTGGAGCACCAATATAACTATCAACTGGCTAGGCTAACAGAAAATGCAGCAAGTGCATGAATAGTATCAAATGGAGATAAAAGGGAAAAAATAAAGTCTACCAGAAAACAAACCTAGCATGAACCCCATTCTACCGTTAAGTACACCTTAGAAACCAAATAACCCAATAGGTAATCCCCCCATAAGTCCTGAAGAGTGCAACTCAACGCGTAGAGATACAATGCAAAGGGGTGCTGGAAAAGCAAATATGTGTCGATATGCTCACTCTCTGTGATATTCCCGAATTAAGAGGGACCATGGAAGACTTGAACCATATACCACTACTCCCCCATATATCCCCTCCCTTGCATCATGCCCTAAGCATAGCGACCCAGATTGGCAGGTTCTGTGGAGGGACTCGAACCCGCATGAAAAACCTCATAAAAAGTCAATTAGTGACATAGTCAACAGGGCACGCGGATAGGGCAAAACAACCCCAAGGTGAGTAGTTAAGTTACAAGACAGCTAAGTAGGCCATAGGCCAGAAGAATAACCATATCAAGGCCAGACTAGTAATCCCAGTCCCGAGCTAGCACTTTACCATACATATACTACACTAATACCTAATTTGAAAAAAGTAGACCATAGCCTACCTAGATTCTGGTGATATCCTTGAAAAACGTGTTCAAATATTCAACAATCACATATAAATCTTGTAATTTCATGAGGCAAGAAAACACATAACCCACGTGTCAATATGAGTAAAACAAGATCCATATTGCTATATAAATAGCGGGGTCAAAATCAAAACTAAAAATAGATTTGTAAACCTTAACAGCTCGAAAAAAGAAATATTTATACCAATATATAGAGCATAGCTCATACATCATATGGTAAAAAATAGGGCTCAGTTTACCCATAAAATTTGAAGATATAAGCCCAAAATGTTTATGTAATAACAATAACAAAGAATTGCTCGGTAGAAATGATCGTAGAACAACTGTAAAGAGTTTCTACGAATTAGAACCTTGATATCATTCTTCAAAAGAGATTTATGAAGCTCCATTTAGCAACAAAAATTGAGAGAATTGAAATAAATACGTAGAAATATCATGAGGAGGAAACATAGATACAACTACCAACTGGTCGATAAATTGGTCATTTGGCTGATTTATCGGCCATAGTAGATCATTCACTTGGAATATTTATTGGCCATCGATTTATTAGTCACTTGGAGAATAAATAGATCCCGTGTACATCCCTTGACATATTTTTGGAGAATTTCAAGAAACTCCCAGAATGGAAATAGATTCTAATTCTAATAGAATCTTTATCTAATCGATATTCCAGGCTCAACAAAATTAACAAAAGATAATCCGAAATTTTATATGATGAATAAGTCCCTAAAATATATAATTACAAAGGAACTCAAATTATAAAACTACTAGGGAGCCAACTTATCAGTCCCAGCAAGTCACAAATGACTTAGGGAAGTTACAAGAATACTCTAAACGTATAAAAATTGAGGGAATCGTAGAAATGTCCTTCAGGTCCATTAGAATATCCACCACTAAAGAAACTTTCATCTTTGAAAGTTAAGAAGGAAATAGTACTCAAAGCCTGAAACAAACACAAAAACTCATATGATGCTTCTCAACATCCCACTGACCTCCTCAACTATACCACTTGCAAAAAGAACTCTCATAATAGAAATATTTAGGAACCTGATCCGTCTACATCTTTCCTCAATAGTTGCCTCAAAATTCCTAGCAGAACTAACCGATCCTCAAATTAAGTTGACTCATGATAAGATGTACGGGATGAATTTGGTATATATAATAACGAAGCATAGAGATTTGGATGGAATAAGGTATACTGCCAGTAATTGTAAAGGTAGGTCTATAATCTACAAGCAACCCTACTAATCTGCTCTGTGATCTCATAATACCCCAATTAAGCCCAAAATCCACAATTCCTCGATACTAAACTCAGGAAACAAGCCCTCTGATCTATGTGGATCTTTGGTTTACTCTGTGTAATCTGAAGTCTAAACTCATAAGTCTGACTCTCTCAGTAGTATCTCAAAACAAATTAGACGTCTGAGGAAAAATCTCAATACTGTTGTACGCACTAATATAATCTGCAACATTTACAATACACAACCACGAATGGTACTATTTGGATGCTAGGATGATATTTGTCATTAAAAGAACTCTACTCAAGCCAAATGTCGATCCCCGATACTATAAAATCAAATTACAAGCCCAAAACCTATTATGGAGTGCCTGAATGGTCTGCTCAGACTGTCTGTATCTGTGGTTGAAATGTCTCACTTATAGCTACCACTATACCCATCTCACATTGTACAATCCTCGAGAGCAGTGAAGTAAACTATGTACCCCTGAATGATATAATAGAAGTTGGCACCCATATGTAGACAAACATTCTCTCTAACATACAAGGAATCAAATCTCTCGGCATCCTAAGAAGATGAAGTTGGTAAAAAGTGAGAATTTGATCAAAATCGATCCACAATGATCTCTGTACAATTATGGCCCCGAGAAGTAAGGGGGAATCCACAAAAATCTTATGATAATATGTTCCCACTCCTACTCAGGAATAGGAAATTGTCATAACAGACCACTTGGACTGTGGTACTGGAACCTCATCTGTTGGTAGTTCAAACATCTGGGAATTAATCCTCACAAGGCATTCTCTGGACACTAGAATAGCAACCATTGTCATATGAAAGCTATATCAAGGACCAAAATCAAAATCAATCATTTATAAAACCAAGGGCATAAACCCTCAATATATCCTAAGGCACCTAAAGAATCCACTCTCACTGTCCATTAGTACATGCATGGAAAAATCAGTACATACGGTCCTCAGCAAATCAATAAATGAATCGGGTGTCGTTGTCTGAAATAATAAAAACTGGGACCTCACAAATACAACAGAATTTGTAAATATAAATATAACAAGATACTCTACGCATCTCCACCATGCCCAGACTAATGGAATATCTGGTACAATGGCCTCACAAAGAATGGCATGAATCAATCGATTACTCTAGAATGGCATGAATCAAGCGATTACTCTGGAACGGCAAGTACTAATGCCTATCCATATCATGCCGTTAGAAACTAAATAGACCCTCTACAAAAGATATCCCAACACTTTGAGTTTCTCAAGTATAGTCAACTAACAATATCATAAAGGTAACTCATACTGACCGGCAATCAACAACATCAGGTAGCACAAATGGCAGCTCACTTTGACTGCAAGTCCAACCCTACTCTTGGCCTAAAACTAAAACAAAGGTGACTATTTGAACCCTGATATATCAAAATCAACCTTTCAATCCTAAAATCAACCAGGAATCTTCCCAAAAGGACGTTTGAACAGAAAGAAACAATCACCCCAAGGTTCTCTATCATACTACCCACATACTAAAGACCCCTATCAACCTACTGGGATACACCGTTCACGGGTAAGGTATAATCTAAACATAAACCTCATGTATCTAGGAAGAGCATGATAACCTACCCATACCCGATAAATCACGAAGGTCAACTATCGCAAAAGGCTAAATTTTTCTATCTCACAATATCTACAGGATAAACTACCTAAACCACTCAAATCCCTCACGAAGATCCACCACTAAAAGTTCCTTCCTCATACACAAGAAACAAAAAAGACTTTATGAACAACTTCGCCCACTCGAGGTAGGACAAGGTGAGGGTGATTAAATCTCAACTGGGATATATATAAGGCCCACCTACCATGGGAGCTCAACACCTTAATCACAGGACCACAGCCTGACAAGGAACCACAATAACCTCCTTGAGATGAAAACTAAGACTCATCTCTCTTGTTGATATCACAACCCAGGTGCCACAAAATAAATACATAACAAAGGGCCAGAACACTAAGGGATAAAAACAAACCTAGACCTAGTCTATAATACCACATCAACAAGGGTAAGGCCACTAAAGCCAAAAAAGATAAAATAAATCATAAATAAGTTGAAGCCACGCCCAAGTCAGCATAAGCTAACTAGGTAGGGAATAAAATAAGATCGCGTCATAAATAAAGTTTGGAAGTGGTTCACCCAAACACCTTGTCGCTCACTCGAACACCCTTACCCACTACCACAACATGAAAGGCGAAGAACCTCTGTAAGACTCTACTGGCTTACTAAGGCGCCCATAACCGGGGCACACACTGGTCCGAAGATCAAGCCCCCTAAAAACCTATAAAACTATTATTAGTACCATTTGCCCTAACTAACTTCTAAGCTAATACTGCAACTACTATTGACTACATGGACAAGCTCTACAGACACCTTTTAGCCTAATGGCCCATCTACCCATACTCGTAACAACCTAGTCTTGCTCTGGCTAGGACCACACTAAGATGCCTTGGCCGCCATGGCCCTACAAGCCTGGAAAGGTGCCCATGACTAGCTACTTTGAGCACCCGGGCCTCTGTCGGTTGATTAGAAAAGCTTCAAACCGTCTGAATAGACTAGCCCAAATAAATCTGTTATTGCCACCAAAACCACTATCTATTATATCGAGAAACCCACAGGGTGTTCATCATGTGGGGCAGCCAAACTTACCCATCAAAGAAGTACAACGTCCTTCCTTATCTCTTAGTATACACTGAAGGGATATGTCTAGTCAAATTGAAAAATAATGCCGCATAGTCCCAAACGGTGCTAAAAATAAATCAAACTCATCCTCTACTGATATTGTTATCAAGACATCCACTACTATCTCTAAATGAATTCTAGCGTTATGTGGAAACAACATGATAATAACTCCTTCTAAAGTCCAAGTAACTCCCAACCTTTATGTCTAATAATTAACCTCCTATTGCTCAATTCTAATTCTAAACTTAGAGAATATGTGCGGATATCTTATAGGTGCTCACCGAGGGCCTCTTCCAAATCATTGGGAAAAAGTCAAGCAAAAATATGGAATAGGAACTCAATGACCACTCACGAACATAAAGATTCAAGAAGTAAGAGTCTTTCCTCAAGAGCGCCCTATAGCCTCTCGAAGATAGGATATGGACTTCTATATACCAATCAGTGGGATCTACCAAACACTTTCTCATATATCTAGAGATACTAGTGAACTAGGTCCCTGATAACACCCTGTCACGACACAAAAATCAAGTTGTGGTGGCATCTACATTTCACCTGTAGACAAGCCTAACCCCAGCCTATAGAAAATGGTAGTGGGTGGTATACCAAGTACCCAATAAAGAAGGAAAGAAGATGAAGAGAAGTAATAGAAATAGAAAACAAAAGCAAAAAGCAAAACATGACTTTACAAAACCTGGTATCATGGCTGTAGAGCATCTATATAGACAAAGGTACAAAATACAACCCACAACGAGGAAAAAACTAAAAAATAGCTATCCAAACTCCAAGTGGAACAGCTGTAGAGATAGAAAGAATTTTGGCTAGCATGAATGCCAACTGCTCACCGTACCTCCTGAAAAGCACCAACCTAGTCCATAGGATCGCTTCCTTCTTGATAAATTGCAATCAAACCTGTATCAGGAAAAGAAGCAAAAGTGTAGCATAAGTACTAAGAACAACAGGTACCCAGTAGTCATTATAGGTTGAACCAGAAAAAGTAAGTATAAGCAAGGTAAAGGGAACTAAAATTAACTAAGGCATCAACACATAATAGACAACAGAAAGGGAAACTAAAGCAACAACAACTAAGTGCAGTGAAGCGTTAGCTATCAATAAGTGTGGTATCGGCTAATACGTATGAAGGAACGACAATAACAAAGTGCAACATATTAGACTTGGGCCAGAAGAAGATCATGACCAAACGTGATACGTACTTAGAGCTACAACATAACTAACACAAAGAAAGACCAATAAGTAAATACAAACTATCAACTAGATAGGCAAACAACAATTACAGTAAGTGCACAAATAGTACCAAAAAAATTAAAGGGAATAAAAAAAGTTTACAAGCATACAAACCCGACCGGTACCCCATTCTACCAGTAGTTACACTCAGGAAACCAAGTAAACCAATAGTACTCCCCTCATAAGTCCTAAAGAGTGCAAGTCAATGCGTAGAGATGCAATGTAAAGGGGTGCTGAAAAAGTAATTAGGTGTCAGTATGCTTTATCTCTTGGATATTCCCGAATAAATAGGGACCCATGGAAGACTCAAACTATATACCCCTACTCCCCTATATATCCCTCCCCTGGGCTGTGTGTCATGCCATAAGAATAGCAATGCAGATCGGCAGGATTCATGGAGGAACTCAAACCCACATGCAAAACCTCATAAAAAGTAAATTAGTGTCGTATTCATCAGGGCCAAAAGGCCAAAACTCGAGATCATTTCGTATATCATATCTTAGTGGAACTCAAGTCTATCCATGTAGGCAAAAATCCAAAACTCATTAAAACCCAAATGTCATCATCTAGACAATGTCCAGAGATCATAGTGATAGTGAGAAAATAGCCTCAAATGGTGTTAGAAAATAGCTTCATACTGCTCATGAGCGCAGTCGTGGAAGATATAAGTATATATATGAAATTAGTTTCTAGTTATTACTCTGTCAAAATCATGTTACCTTTTAAAAACTTTAATGCATGCTAACTACAAAGAACCAATCAGTATGCTAAGTTGGTCTAAGGCAGCTAAATGGACTGCATAGGATGGCTGCCAAACCTTAGTCACAAGGTATATCCTCTCCTATCCCAACTATGATCCCGAGCTATGAGTAATCATACCAATGATGTCACGACTGCACAACAAGCACTCGTTGAGAGCCAGGTACACACCCATATAGGGAAAGATTTGAAATTTTCATACCCCAGTCGAATACAACACACTCTCAAGCTCGCACTAGGCTAGGGCATGATATCATCACACAAGGTTACTAACTACCAACAAAGTTGTATTTATCTAGGTACAACGTCAGCACATAAGGCTGCTAACTAACCAACATAGAAATATTGACTACTATGGCCTAAAGTGCCACATATACCCTAATCACACATACATCTCCGGTAGAACACCGAATAAATAGCCTACCTAGATTGGCTCCAAATCCACCAACCTAAATCAGGGGATAGCTACAACTCTCTAATCACTAATATAATCCCTTCTTAATCTCACGAAGGTCTATAGATGGTGTATAATAATATGTATCAAAAGTGTGACTCCTCACCCAACCAAACTACATTCAAGAATTGAGGTGAGAAATGCGGATATGAAAACATAGCCCTACGGTAAGTTGTTAAGCTACAACCTAACTAAGTAGGACATAGGCCAAGAAAATAAGCATATAGGGGCCCGACTAATAATTTGATCCCCGAGTTGGCGCTATACCATATATATACTACACAAATTCCAACCCAGGATTCCATAGTTTTTCTCGAGAAGCATGCCCAAATATCCAACAATCACATACGAACCTTGAAATTACAGGAGGATAGAAAAAACATAACCCACATGTAAATACGAGTAAAACAAGACTCATATGTCTATATAAATAGCGGGGTCAAAATCCAATCTAAAAATGGGTTCGTAACCCTAACAGCTCAAAAAAAGGAAATATTTATACCAACACATAGAGCACAGCTCTTACATCACATAGTACAAAATAGGGCTCAATTTTACGGTAAAATTGGAAGTTATAAGCTCAAAATGTTTATATAATAACAAAGAAAAAGAATTATCCGGTAGAAATTGTCTTAGAACCGCGAGTTTGTCAGATTAGAACCTTGATATCATGCTTTAAAAGAGATTTATGAAACTTTACTTACAATAAAAATGGAGACAATATATGCAAAAATTCTGTGAGGAAGAAAATATATATACAACCATTGACTGACCGATAAATTTGTTGTTTGGCCGATTTATAATCCACTGATATATCGTTGACTTGCTTGATTTATCATCCACCGATTTATCAGTCATCTAGCCAATAAATCGACCCCCGCATCCCTTCTTTGATAAATTTCTTAAAAATATTCAAAACAAAATTGGAATGAAAACGGAGTCTAATTCTAACACTCCATATATGGAATCTAATTCTAACACTCTATATATGGAATCTTTATGTACTTGATATTAAGGGCTTAACTGAATCGATGAAAATATGATTCAAAATCATAATCTATATAAGGCCCGAAAAGCTATAATAGCAAAGTAATTCAAACCATAAAACTGTCGGGGAACCAACCTATTGGTCCTAGCAAGTCACAAATGACTTACAAAAGTTACTAAAATGATCTAAACATATAGAAATTGTCATGAAATGCTCCCGAGGTCCATTACACCCCAAAAATAAATCAAAGTTTCTTCTAGACTAAGAATCACTTCTTAAAACTAATTGGGTTGATAGATTTAAAATTTGAGGCTTCTAACCACGAATATTAACCCAAGTAAAACTAAGAACTTAAACTTTCGAGTTATCTCATCTAAATATATAAAATCATACCAAATACTCCAAAACTCATCAAAGGTCTACCAAGACCAAAACCTATACTTAAGAGATTATAGAACTGATAGAATTCTATTCCGAGTCTTAGTTATTCAAATATTGATTAAAATCAACCATTTCAACTCTAATAACTTTCAAAATTAAAATACCTCACAATATCTGGTTGCACACCCCGGTTCTCAAACCCATGACACAGATGGACCAAGTATTCTATAAATTAACCATAAGAAGGGTAAAATAATAATGTTATATAAAAATAACCAGGAGAACCATTACATGGTGAGAAAAAGCTCTTAACATTCCACAAGGACTCTTCCCGCCTCTAAAATTATGGATACTAATATTATGGTGTTGTTATTGTGATCGCAGTAGTCTAGGTGTAATGGCCCTCTTAATAATTTTTATTTTTTGTGTAAATTATAGTTTTAACCTTTTCCATAGCCATTTCATGTCACGTTGAGTATGTTAGTGCGGTTAGATTGAGGATAAAGAAGGTAGGTTGGTTATTTAAGATTTCTTAATTTTAAAAGTCTTTAAGATGCAAATGTTTAATTTAGTCAGCATTTGGAGATTTGATTCTCAGATTGGAAATATATCAGTTCCATCAGCACTGAAATATTAAATATGGTCTAGAAGGATCTTTTGTTTGTATTTTATACCCACAACTAAAATAGGTGAAAAAATAACAGACTACATCGCTCCAAAATGCAACGAACAAAATGAAATAATTCATCATTTTTTTAAATTTTTATTGTTTTTTGACAAAAGAGACAGACAATATGATTTTACCCATTGCTTTTTCACAAATTAATTTGCTAAAATATTTATGTATAATTTATTTTTATTTTTAATAAAAGTGAAG
>JBDJHY010208257.1:0-11471 GCA_039654485.1 Withania somnifera | reverse complement strand
TCCCCCTGTCGCTCGATGAAATTCGTCTTCTGGCGACACAACTTGGTCTCAACAGCTTTACCAACGACTCGCTCATAGATGAGACGTACTTTGAGAAGGCATTGGTCATGGTGAACTTCTCAAAGAGGAGCTCGGCAAGCTCCTCCTATCGATCGATGAAATCCATCTTCAGGCGACGCAACTCGATCTCAACAGCTTTCTACCTCCCTTCGGAAGCCCTCTTCTTCTCTTCAGAGGCCTTCAACTTGGCCTTCAGTTCTTTTCTTTGAGCCCTCTCCCGGCTGAGCTCCTCATTAACGTGGCCCGCTTTTTAGGCCAAGATAGACGCCATCCTTATCAAAACCTGTAGAAAGGAAAAAAGTTTGAGTATGAGGGGAAAACAAGTAAGGGTACGAATAGATTCAGGAATACTTACATTATTGAGGCCGGCCAGGGACATATCTTCAACAGGGGCCAACTCAGAAGATTTTTTCCTCTTGGGCATAGGCCCCTGAGCTGAGCCGCCCCTCTTCCGTCCTACCTCAGGAGTGGCTTCAATTTTCTTTCCAAGCCTAATGTACACCACTGAAACAAAAGATAAAGATAATTCAGATCGGCAACTTTTACGAGACAAACTAAGGATTATCTACCTCGGAAACACAAACTTCTAACTACCTCTGGTCCTTTCGACAACCTCCTTATAGGGTAGCACCTCGCAGACCTCGATACTCAGGTTAAAGGCGCTGATTTTGAACTGGAATAAATCCGCATCGGTGAAAAGATAGCAATAGGGGGTATCCGATCGACGACGTCCAAGTTCAAGGCATTGACACTCCCATCAACATCGTATCTAATTTTACCCAGATATCAGTCTGGGGAAAAGAGAACCCGTCTAGTTTAAAAAAGAAAAATTTGTCCTTCTAATTAGTAATTTTGGAAGGGGTTCGAATCCTAAAATTATGGAGGGGGCTAAAAAAGTACCACCCCTTTGAAGGCCTTAAACTTTTTACAGTAAAAAAATATTTGAACAAATCTACAAAAGGCTATGCCTCAACTTTGGAGCAAACAAGTGTAAAACCTACAATGGTGTGCATGGTGTTAGGCGCCAATTACGCAAGGGTCAAGTTAAAAGTTGATAATACGCGAGTTAATAAAGCAAAAAGGGAAAAACAAAACTCAGACACTATGTACTCATAATACATAGAGCAATACCCCACAGGGGGGCAAGCCCTATTGTAGGGATGGGGTATGGTAAATTCAAAACTAGGGGAAAAATGTCATCCCCTAAGAAAAGGTCGTAAAAAATCTACAGAAAGACTACTTACAATTTTTGAGACCAACAAATCATGACCCTCAAAGGTATGGGAGGATGTGGTCAGAGATTGGAGGTTAGGGGTATTACTACCTTCATAATAGACCTCTGCGTCAGACGTACTAGAAGAAGGAGAAGAAAAGGAAGAGGACACACTTACTGATTTTTGAATAAGTAGAAAGATGTGAACATATGAAGAAAGATTCTGGAAAGGAGAAAAGCAAAATGATGCAGTGTGAGCAAAGGAAGAAAGACTACAAAGAAAGAGGAGGAAATGTATATGAAAATATGACTTCGAATCCCAAGGGGCATAGTTAACTAGGGGGAAAATGAAACAATAGTACAGTAAATACCGTGTATTCCCCAAATAAAAAGTATCAGAAAAGACGTGTCCACCACGAGGTTATGACACGTGGAAAGCCAGAGCTGGGGAAAATGAAACGATGAAAATGAAGAGGCGGGAAAACAAGATGAGGTGTAAAACTTCCCGCCCATACCATTTCCTCTAAAAAGATACCCGAAGTAACACACTGACTTCAACTCGTCCATGGTTTGTAAAAGGAAAAACAAAAACTCCGCTCTTAAAAGCAAGGGTCATATCGACCTCGGACGATACCACTTCGGTCTAGGAACCTCACCACAAGATGGTTGATATAACAGTTAACACGTGCGCAGTTCAACTCAACATGTACTATCTCAGCACGTCCGTGATTTTAATAGTGACCTCGAAAGGCCAGCTAAGGTGAATCATTGAATACAGTTAAAACATCTTGGCTTTATAAATGATCTCAGGGAAAGAGCTCAGGGAAATCCAATTCATCCCTGCTCTACGATTTCAGTCGAATGGCGTAAATACATACTTCGACTCCTGGAGGAGGGGCTTTTATAGAATAACGGTAGTGACAAGGATTAATAGTAATTAATAATTACTATTAATACCATAATTATCATAATAAATGTAGAGTAATGGTAAAATAATTATCATTAATGTGGCGGCAACTGTTGAGGGAATTATTCTCTAGCCACTAATGAGGCAACCACAGTTACAAAGAAAGTGGCAATAACCACTGCAGAGGTTACTCCTCATTTACAGTGCCCACAAATGTGGTTGTTACAAGAGCCAACTATAAAAGCCCAAATAGTGGAGAGGCAAAAGGACGCTCAATATACTATTCTCAAAATACAATTGATATTCCCTCTCAAAGCGTGTTACTAACTTAAGCATTGGAGAATTACTCCGGGGAGATCACCAGGGCTCTGTTTTGCAGGTACCTTATTCCAAATTTATTGCCGTTGTCTTTTGCAATAAGATAGATTTTATAATAAGGTTTTATTGGTGATCTATTGGATTCATGAGGTACAATTATCCTAATATTAAATCTGTTCATGTGCATACATAATTTTGATCATATACCAAATTATTTTCAATGTGTTAGATTTTGGCCAAATAAGAATAATTCATAATTCAAAACTAAAAATAGAAATATAAATTTTAATATTTAATGGGAAGTCCTTTTAAGTGGCATATAGCGTAGCTATGAGAATGTATATTTTAACACGAATACATTAGAGAGAAGATAAATAATAAATAAAAAACTTAAACTTTAAATTTCCCTTCCTTTTTAATGCATAAAGTTGGCTCTCACCCATTCCCCATTTTTATTCCAGCAAACCACGTTCCAGGGAACTTGATTTTTTAAAATCAAAATTTATCCACTCACTTTAAGTATCTAACTTAAATACAAATATACACATTCCAAGATAAAAGAGATTTTCTGTATGTATTTTTCGCTCTCTCTCTCTTCTCGATGTCCATCTAGCATTAAGCAATGTTCTACGAGAAGTTAAATATTTGTTTCAGTTAACACAAGTAGCAATACTTTCACAGAGTTCGTCTTATTCAATACCTGCACAAGTTTATCTTAAAAGAGAAATTCTTGACATCATCTTGATAAGATGATAATTTTTTATAAATTGTGATAATCGAATAGTTAATGGTTTTAATTAGAAGAAATTATTATTTTCTCATTCTATTATTTGTTTCACTAATTAATGTTAGTTCTAGGATTAAAGTTTGAACAAATATTTTATTTTAATCATGATATTAAAATGTATGTATTAGAATCATATATTTCTTTTAATATGTATCAGTGACTCAATGAGTGAAGATTTTAAATAAAAGAGCACCGACACACAAGAAATTAAACTAAATACTTTTATATTTGTGCCATTACGTATGTGGGATCCAGTGTGAGATTTTCACTGGTCACCTAGTCTTCATTACATTATAGTCGATGGAACTTAATGCACGCTGGTGCAAATAAATCGAGTTACTGAAGGATTATGATACTTATATTATGTATCATCGTGGAATAAAAAACATGGTAACAAATCCCTTGAACAGAAAGGAAGTGAGTATGAATAGTTTGATTCCATTATCAATTTCTAGGAGGCCATTACCCTTAAAGTTTAAATTTATCATTTTTCTCGTACCTCAAATAAAATTTTTATGTTGAATGATCTCACTTATTTACTCAATGAATTTGTACTCAAAATTATCTCCAAATGATTGTAAATGTAATTCACATTTGTATGAATTTTTGATATTATTCTCTTTTATTTTTGTGATACTTTTATTTACATAACCAATAACCAACGTACTTTTAGAAGTTCAAATATACATATAATTAATGGAAAACAATTTAAGTAAAGATTTAAATAATAATTTGTTATAAATAATTTGATCCTTGAATATTTAACCATTTTAATAAATCAATTTCGATCATAAAAATGTCTTTTTTACTGCAAAAAAAAATCATATTGCTACATTTATTTGTCACAAAATTAGTTATATTTAGTGACAAAAAGTAGTTTATTTCAAAATGACCTGCATATTGATAACATAATTATATTGATAACTACAAATTAGCTCGTCACTAATAACGCATATTGTCTATCAAAGTTAATTTCAACCATGAAAATATTATCTTTTAATAATGTAATCTTATTCTTTTAACTACAAATTACACTTACTTTTAAAGACAATAAATATCATCACTAATTGAATTTATAATTAGTGACAAAATATATTTGTCGGTGTTAAACATATTTTTAGCGACGATATGATATTCTTAATTACAAAATATTTATATTTTTAAGACAAACAAAATCATCATAAATGTTATGCATTTGGAGATGAATTCTCTTTTTATAGTTAATATAATAGTTGTAGGGACAAACCATTAAATTGTCGTTTTAACCACACACATTTAGAGACAGAAGACAAACAAAAATTTTTTTCATCATAAATTTTTTTTTGAGATGATATATAGTTTTTAAGTGATAAAATAATTGGTCACTAATAATCAAATTCTTGTAGTGCATGTATACTCTATTTGATTCTAATATTAATAATATTTTTGGTACGGAGGAAAATATTTTTCAAGATAATATTTTCTAGAAAATCAAATTGTTTTTAAATTATTTTAGGGAGAGGGAGGATAAGCGGGGTAGTGAATGTAGTTAGGAGTTGGGACGAGGGAGGGGTCAAAATTCTTTTAATTTTTTTAAAATAAAAAATTAACTTATTTAAAAAAGAATAATTACTTTAGTGGCGTGGGCTGGGAATCGGGATAGAAATGGTATAAAAAAATTTAATACTAAAAGGTTGGCAACTTATCTTTCTAAAGGGATTGGTGACTCTGACCCCGCTTAATTGTCTTCACAACCCACCTTCCGCTTCTCACTTATTTCCCTATAGGGGGTTGTGCGAGGGTTGGGGTAGTTGGGTCAGGTAGGAGGTGGAGTCGAATAAAAAAGATTTAATTTAATTTTAAAAAAAAGATTTTTTTTTGAAAAAAAAATGATTTCTTTTTTAATGTTTAGGTAAGGTATGTGGTAGGATAAAATAAATTAATTTGAAAAATCAAAAAAACAAAAATGGAGCGAGGAGGGGGTAGGGGCAAGGGTAGATTGAAGAGAGATATTGCATATTATGTGTCCTGGTGTTTGAACTGTTAGCAGGTTAAGTTCGAGCATCGACAATTGAAAAAAAAATTATGTTTTAGAATAAATAAATAAATAATTTATGGTGGTAGGAGTTAGGAGGAGGGGGGGCGCTTGGGGTTAGAGAAGGTGAAGTGGGGGTAAGAAAAAAATTAAAAGGGATGGGTGGAGGGTGCGGGGTGGGTGGGTGTGAGATTTAGTGAAGGCAAGGTGATTTTGAGAGTCATAGAACATTGGCTTCAGCTCTCATCACTTCACTTAATCCTATAATGGAAACTCGAGTCGAGGCGTTATAAGACTTGGGGCTGTTTTGTCCAAGTTGACTATTTTTTTTATGCTTGTAATGCTACTTGGTAAATAAAATACTTTACTTGCCAATAAAAAATAAATGGTGACAACGAAAAGGCTTTTAAGCCTGAAAAAGAAAGAAAGAAAGAGATATTCCAAAGAAGGAAGAGAGATTCCAAATAAGGAATTCCAATTAGACGAGAAAACTGATAGAAATGTTGATGAGCAAAATGCATAAATGAACAAGCAAAAATCTTTCGACGAAGGTGCATCGTTAGGCTCATTCTGCTCTCTTTCTTGGTCAATGTAAAATTCTTCCTAAAACAAGGGCATTCATAGACTATTCTTTATGTGTGAGTGTGAATATCTTGACTTTTGATTCAATTGTTCGAGGAGCAAGGGTTTTAGGGTTTGTTTTGGTGAAAAGGTCTTAGGCATCTTTCAATGAGAAGGAAATAGTCTATATTAGGGACCGGCTTCTCAGCTTAGCTAAAGAAAGTGAGGCAGCATTATTCATTTGAAGTAAAGTGTTACTTACTTGCACGATCTCTTTTTGCTTCAAACTCTCATAAATTTTTTTATTTTTATTCAGGATGTATTTTTTTTATTTTTAAAAAACTTACTTGTATAAAAAAGAAATTGTTTCCCCCAAAATTCTAACCATACCAAACACATCCTAAATGGTATAACCAAAAATAGAAACGAAACCAGATGTAATGTATATACCTTCAAGAGATTGAGTAAAGAGTATGCGCCAAGTCAAATGAAACATACCGACACAATTGCTGAGGAATACTTGATTCTGCATAGTGAAACAAATGGTGACCAAAAATTCATTAAAATAATGGATTGAAAATTGTAATCCTCACCTGCCTTCTGTATGCTTTAGTTTGGAACATTCTACTTTCTACAATAGTCTAACGTAATATATGAGGTTGATTTCTGAATGGTCTTTTAATTAATATTTATTATCTTAGAAGATTATTTTTTTATTTTAAAAATTTTTAATAAGAAAATAATTTTATAAAATAAGAGTGAAATATGAGAAACCAACTCTCATTTACGGCCATAATTTTTTTTTTTTTAACATCAATTAGTTTTCTTTTCTCACTCTTTGCTCCTCCCTCTTCGAGAACACAGACAGGTCTTGTTGTGGGTACAGGTCTTGTTGTGGGTACAGATCTTGTGGAAGCTTCTTTTAATGATCGCATTTTTAATGGTGACCTCGACTTCCAAACGATACCCCTGAGCTTGCTAATGTATTGCCGTAATTATGAAGATGTCTTTTGAATTTTTAAACGATTTTTTTTAATAGTTTAGTTGATCATGATTTTCACTAATTCTATCTCCACCTTATATTATTTTACGCTTAATATTCTTGATTGATCTGAGCCAAAAGAAAAAAAAAAGGTAATTGAGTATAAAGTCTTCCCATGATTAAAGAAGAGTATGGTGAAATTGTCTTTTCGTGTAATTCAATTCTAAAAGTGGAACCAAATCATGAAGTTTAGTGAATAAAGATTGTTCTCCTATCATTTGATTAATTGAGGTGATGAATGGTGTATCCTTCAATCAAACGGTATCATATCTTGATTTGTCACACGGAAAAATCAGAGCTTTGAATATTAATGAACGTACGAAGAGGCAATCATTATCAAATCTATAAAAAGAGCTAATAGACTTTATCAGTTCTGTAGAAGGGAGAGAAGAGAAGAGAAAAGGTGATAATCTGGGTGAGGGTTCACAAAAATTAAACGAGAGTATAAAAAGTTGAGGAGGAAATTAACTATTGTTAACAAAACCAAATAAATCTTGTCCATTAAAAATAACATTAGGACATGTATTATGAGAGTGATCCACTTGAACATACTGGTAGCAAGTTCAATTTGACGGTGTTATCAAACTTCTATGTCAAATTAATTAGAATTTGACGATGTTATCAAACTTGTATGTCAAATTAATGATTGATACTATACCAATAGATGGAATTAAAGGATATCATTTTGAACTTTATTATTCCTTTTTTTCACCTAAAATTTACTTACTACGGACTCCTTTGTTTTATAGGTGTTTTTTTATTATCTTATATTAATTTTATATAATTATACCTTTTTTATGTCGAATTTACTCTGTGCCAAAGCACCCTAATTAAGCACCTAAGTCCGCCCCTACTTTTTTCTATTTTAATTAGTTTTAGCTTACGTTGGTTTTAATTATTTGAAACCTTCGAATTAATCTAAAAATATCACACGAACCTTGTATTATAAATCTAAGGGGGTGTTTGGCTTAATTTAAAAGTATCAAATTTAAATAGTTTTTAACCTCCAAAAATATTTGAATATTTTAAAAATGACTTAAAAAATTAAAATTAATTTTTAAAAATTAAAAATTAGAAATAGACACCTCCTTATTTTTTATTTTTTAACTTAAAAATTATTAATCTTTTAACTTTTTAAATAAAGTCAAATAAAGCCTAAGTCGTTTACTCAAACGAAGTATTTTACTTTGATTAGTTTTGATCTTTCGGACTTCTAGTGTGTTCTAAAATGAAGCTTCTGAGTGAGTAATCCTATCCACGGGTTATAAATCTACATGGAGTCTCAAATAAGAGAAAGAGGTTTAAGACAAAAAAAATAAAAAATAAAAAATAATAATGGAATGAGTCATTACAAATATAAAGACACAATTGAATGACGTTGTATGCACTTGTATGTCGTGTGCAAATAATTGTATGTATACATAAAACATACAATAACCATAGGGGAATCTACGGAAGGTCTCCAAAATTGATATTATTTTTAACTTAGACACTTAAATTAAGTTTTTTTATTTTAAATTTATAATAGCATTTGAGTTGATCATTTTGACACTTTCTACAAAATTAGCAAAAATATTCAATATATTTGTGCGACACTCGCTAATGACGTGTAAAACATCAAATAAAGCGAGGACATTTGTCATTTTTCTCAAAATAAACTTTAAATAGTTAATTTTAACTAAAATAAAAAAAGTTGTCAATGAATTAATGATATTTGGCACTTTCTCTTCAAATAATTATGAAAGAGGAATTTAAATACATTAAAAAATTGTTTTGCACCACCCACCCACGAAATCCTCTTCTCCAATATCCTCCCCCAAAAAGCATCTTCTATAGAAAACTCCACTACCATCAATAATCATCTTCTGCAAATAGAACTTCCCCACTCCCTTCGTCTTCTCACCCATATACTCTCAAGCTCCTCCATTATTGATCTTCAAACTTAATTTTCTCATAAAATTGATAGATATTTTTATAAAGATATGACACATAAACCTAACTAAACCCCAAAAGTTAGTTCGTGCGGGGAAGATTGCCCAAATCCATATAGAAAAACCACTAGTTCATTCCTTAACCAATGTGGGACTTTTACCCACTCTAACACCCCTTCACGTCCAGGACCCAACTGGAGCATGGACTGAGAGTCCAAACGAGAATGGACTTGGCTCTAATACTATTTAAAGATATGACACATGAACCTAACTCAACCTCAAAAGTTAGCTCATGAGGGGCAGGATTGTCCAAGTACATATAAACAACTCACTAGTCCATTCTTCAACCAATGTGGGACTTTCACCCACTCTAAAAAATATTTTCAATTTTTTTTTTCATAAAAATCATTTTAACAAATTCTTAAACTCTTCTTTTAGGAATATTCAAATGAGTTTTAATGGAGTTTTAAAATTTTCATCTCAATGTCTTCAATTCAAAGTGATAAAACAACTTTGAGATCAAGAATTTCAACACTTTACCCCAAAAATATTTTATGAGTATTCAAGAATTTCATAAGTCTCTAAAATGTATTTAAAATCAATAATTTAAAGTTGTGGATATTTGAAAAATGGAGTTCCACAGAGATTGTTCTAGACCCAGATTTAATTTCTTCTAAATTTTCACTCTGATTTTCTTCTTGAATTGTCACAACCAGAAATCAAATTGTAATGAAGTCTACATCTTATCTGAAGATAAGTCTAACCCTCGGTCCAGAGCACTAAGCGATGGGCCAGTACCAAGTGCCAAAAAAAGGAGGAGAGGAAGAAGAAGAAGATCTTAGAAACATAGAATAAAAGCAACTCCCCACAGAGCCTGGTGTCATGGTTGTAGAAAATCTATACACAGAATAGTACCAGAAATACAACCAACAATGGGACAAACGATACAACACCTATCCAAAATTTGAAAATGGACAACTCAGACAATAGAAGGAGAACTGGTCAGGAAGAACAACAACTACTCACCGTAGCTCCTGAAACAACTCTAAACTATTCACACAATCATCTCCGCCTAGCTTCTCTACTAGAATTTGTATCACAAAAATCAAAACAATGGGTACTCAGTAGGCATCATAGGCCGACTGGACAAAAGTAAGCATAAGCGAGGTAAAAAGTAATCACAAGCAAATAGGGCAATAGCAAACAATGAACAAACAGAAAAGGGGATAACTACAATAATAACTACCAAGTACGGTGAAAGATCAACTATCAGTGGGTGAACACAATGGCCTAAGTAACAAACAAAAAAACATGACATGTACCTGGAGCTCCAATGTAACTAGTACAAAAAAGGCCTAATAAGAGAATATAAGACCAGTAGCAGGATAAGCTAACAACAAATACAGTAAGTGTACGAACAGTATCTACAAGAGATAAAAAAGAGCAAATAAAATCTACTAGCAAACAACCCAGCTGGTATACCATACTACCAGTAGGTACAACCAGGCAACCAAGTAACCCAACAGGAACTCCTCCCGTAAGTCTTGAAGAGTGCAATTCAATGCATAGGGATGTAATGTAAAGGGATGCTGAAAAGTAAATAGTGCCCGTACGCACCCTCCCCGATATAAGACTCTGCCAGGAATAGACCTATGGAATTTTCCCGATATACTTATCCCTCCTACTCCTGTATACCTCTCCCCCGGCCAAGAACATACCTAAGGCATAGAGACCCAGGTTGGAGGGTCCGTGGAGGGACTTAGTCTTATGTATAAATTTCTCGCAAACTGGTCAACTAATGGCATAGTTATCAAGGCATAAATGTCAAAACTCAAGCTCAGACGATATATCATATCTAAATGGAAAATCAAGTCTAGCCAAGTGGCTAATTTGATTCACAGTAAAAATCTAATTGTTTCAGGGAAAGAAGTATCCAGAAAACTCAGTAACAGTGAGAAAATAAGCTTAATGATGTGTTAAAATAGCTTTATACCACACATGAGTACAGTAATAGAAATTATAAATATAATATATAAGAATCAATTTCTGGTTATTATTCTGTCAAACCAAGTTACCTTTTATAAACATTAATATTTGCTCGCAACATATATCTAATAGGCCAAAACTGGTCTAAGGCATCATCTAGAATTCACAAAATGTCTGTCGAACCCTGATCATAAGGTACACCCTCTCCTAGACTAACTACGATCTCGATCCACGTGTAATAGTACCAAAGATGCTACAGCTACCCAGAGAATGCCCTTTAGGGCTAAGTAAACGCCCATACAAAGGAAAACATTAAACTGTCACAACTCAGGCCAATATAACTTACTCCCAAGATCGCACTGGATAGGGTTCAACACCATCACACATGGTTACAAAATATCTAGAAAAACCATACCCAGCTATCCATAGCCTAGTAACCGCAAATATATTAATTACTGTCACGACCCGATTTCTTGGATCATGATGGCACCTACTATCCACCCAGTAGGAGAACAGTCCGTAGCCAAAGCAGAGGACTACAACAGTATATGCGGAAAAACAATAAGATGTAATATAAGTTCCCAAAACCCGATGTCAATGTCATAAGAACCACTAATATACAGAACGACAAAAGTGATAATATACAACTTTC
>JBDJHY010208247.1:0-21038 GCA_039654485.1 Withania somnifera | reverse complement strand
AACAAATAGTAAACTATGAAAGATTGTCAGGAATACATGTGATAGTGGACAGTTACCAAATAATATGCCAAAATATAGGATTTCAACATCAACAAGAACTATGGGATTCACCCTAAGATTTCTATGTTATAATCATGAGTCAAAATAATGGAGGAACATGCACAAAAGGATGAAAGGAGCCCTTGCTCATAACCACATGCCTAAAACTTGAAGAATCTTGGCTTTAATTCAAGAAGAAACTCTAGCCTTGTTCTTGAACTTAGAGAGAAAACTTTTGAAGAAACCCTTGATTTGATTTGATCATGCTTTGAATGAATGGAAACTAGGTTTTAGGGTATATCTATTAACCTATTTAGAAGACAAACTGACATAGGATTGCGTAAAAGGGGGACTAGAATATTGTAGAATGACCCTTAATTAACAGACCTAGAAACTATAGAGCATACCACGAGTCCACTCCACGACTCTTAACCTGAGTCTTGGGGTTGAATTGGCTACTAAAAAATTCACTCGACCTTACACGTTCATACCAAAAGTCATGGCATGCCACTTCATGACTTGTCAAGTGAAATCGTGGGTATTAGGATGAAAATGAACTTCCTATTGGAAGTACATGACTCAATAGAATGACTCATGATATTGTACATCACAAGTCATGATCCTGACTCATGGGAACCTAGAAGAACTTGAAAATATCATACATCATGCTACTTGAAAATCTCATGTTGGGAATAATTTTCCAGTTTTTAAGCCTTAAAAGCTTGAATCAAGTGTGGGGAATTACAATCTCCCTATTGAGATCATTCATTTGTGAATGAAGGATACAACTATAATAGGAGGAACTTGACTATTGAAACTAATTGGACTAGACATGAATAATATATTCAATGACTTGGTTTAGCCAAACTAACCATGAATACGCTACTAACTCAATTGACTGACATGCATACTACAAGGAATGAACTCAACTACCATAATATCATCAAATAATGCATGAGTACATATATTGAGACTCATGCAATACAACATGATACATACTCATGGACGGACAAAGGGAAAAATTCAATAGAGAGGCTATTACCTTAGACTGAAGTAGAACTAAAAGAAAACAAGTGTTTATATCTACTCATCATATTTTCCTATGCCCCCATGTAGCTCCCTTAACTGATTGGTTCCTCCAACGATCCTTAGTTAATGCTATCTTTGTTCCTTAATTTGCAAACCTGCTTGTATAAGATTTGAATAGGCACCTCCTCATAGATCTAAATTTATTGTATACTAATATCCTCAGAAGGAACTACCAAGGATGGATCACTCGTGAATTTACTCAACAAGGACACATGAAAAACAAGGTGAACCACTTCTAACTGCTAGAAGGTCTAACTAATAGGCAACATTACCCACCCTCCTCATAGTCTGATATGGCTGATATAAAGTGGATTCATCTTTCCCTTCTTTCTAAACCTCATAAATCCCTTAATCAGAGACACCTTCAGAAAAACCCAGTTACCCTCATCAAACTTTATATATCTTGTTATCACATCTGCATAATTTTTTGCCTACTCTGAGCTCTTTCTAATCTTTCTCAAATAATCTAAACTTTTTGCATTGCACTATGAACAATCCCTGGCCATACCTTAGTTGCCTCAGCTACCTCAAACTAACCAATAGGAGACCTACATCTCCTCTCATATAAGACCTCAAATGGGGCCATCTGGATACTAGAGTGATAGATGTTGTATGGAAACTTCATCAAAGGCAAATATTCAACCAAGTTGCCATTGAAGTTGATTGCACACATGCTTAACGTATCCTCTAATGTCTAAATGGTCCTTTCAGCCTGAACATTTTTCTGTGGATGAAATGTTGTACTCAAATGAACATGGTTACCAAGAGTCTCTGAAAAAATATCCAAAACTGCTATGTAAACACTGTTCCTCGATTTGAAATAATAGTCAAAGGCATCCCATGCATCCTAACAATCTACTGCAAGCAGATCCTACCATACTGCTTAGCTAAATAACTAGTGTGAATAGGCAAGAAATGATCTGACTTAGTCATTCGATCTACTATCACTCATATAAAATCATATTCTAGTCTAAGAGAAAAGTGGTGACAAAGTCCATGTTCTATGTTAGAATACCAAAACTTTGTAACTCCCCAGATGGTCCTTGGTGATAGGACCTATGACTTAGGTCACTAGACTTTCCTTCAATTTAAACTGACTCCTGGACCAGGCTAGATTTTAGTAGCCAACTTTTAATTTATTATTATAAATATTTGAAAATGATTATAAAATAAGTTCTTGACCTTACAACTGATAGCATGAACCTTAACCTCAAATTATATTATTGTCACCAAAATCATGAACAAGATATATAGAATCCACATAAGGGACTTTCAACTCACGAACTTAACTATTCTTCATAACTTATAATAAACTATGCAAGATTAACATGAACACATTCTATATATGACAATTACCAAAGAATATGCCAATATATATCAACAAGAAATATGGGATTCACCCTAAGATTTCTATGTTATAATCATGAGTCAAAATAACGGAGGAACTTGTGCACAAGGGTGAACATACCTCATACCTCAACCTTGAAGAACCTAGGCTTGAATTGAAGAAGAAACTCTAGCCTTGTTATTGAACTTAGAGAGAGAACTTTGGAACAAACCCTTGCTTTGATTTGATAAGCTTTATAGGAAAAACGTTTTAGGGTATATATAATAACCATTTCAAAGCCAAAAGGACAATGGATTGGGTAAAAAAGAGCATAGAATATTACAGAACGATTCTTCATTTACATACTTAGAAACTATCGGGAGCATACCATGAGTCCACTCCACGACTCATGGAATGAAACTTCATGACTCTTGTACTGAGTCATGGGGTTGAATTTATCTACGATAAAGTGAACTCCATCGTACGAGTTCATACCATGAGTCTTGTTATGCCACTTCACTACTCGTGTAGTGAAATTATTGGAACTGAACTAAAAATAAACTTCATATTGGATAATACACTAATCAACAGAGGCACTCATGATCTTATACATCACGAGTCGTGATCCTGACTAATAGGAACCTAGAAGAACTTGAAAATCTCAAACATCATCCTACAAGTTAATTACATGACTCATGGTATGACACCTCATGAGTCAGTCCAACTCGTGGCCACCCAAGCACAAATTTCTAGGTTTTTAAGGCATAGAAGCTTCAAGTGTGGAGTATTACATAAACTCTAAGTATAAACCATCAACTTGAAGATATACATGTCATTGAGTAACACGTAGCCTTGCACTCTATTTTTACCAACTTGTTCATCCCTTCAATGAACTTTCTTATCCAAACTCTCATATCCGTGGAGATCTTTAAATCTTTCCTATCCAACTGAGTAAACTTCAACCCATACTCTTTCACGGTCATGGAGCCCTACTCTAAATTCTTAAAGTCATTTTCTTTTTTTCCCTCAAATCCAAGGAAAATACGCGAGTGAGGAAGGCATCCTAAAAACCATCCCACTCCATGAGAGCAACATTCACACCCCGGATCTTTTCCCACTATTGGAACCACAGATGCACCACATCCTTTAGCTGGTCAGAAGCTAGCCCGACCTCTTCTATTGAGTCAAAATTCATAACAAAAAATATTTTTTAGCAACTAATAAGTGAAATTACGAGGGTCCTTTTCAAATTTTTACCCAGTAGGCTATGGAGGATTCATCCTAAGAAACTCATGGACTCTGAAGCTTTCTAAGGGGACGTAAGGACTAGGTAACTAGTTGATTGAGTGGAGTGGACTGAGTTATCATCAACTTAGTAAGAATACCAATGAAACTTAAAAATCATTGGTTACCTTTGCATTGAAAGTCTTGGTATTAGTAGCATGAGTGCCCCTAGGTATATTAGATGAAATATGGGGTGGTGGAATATGAACCTTGGAGCCTCTGGCTGAGGATTGAAATGAACTCCATTCAAGATCTGTTTGGCATACATAGGAGCCACAAGAGTAGTGTAGGATATATTGATAGCAGTGTTCTTTTTGAGTTGAGGTCCTCTTAGGAGGCATTATCATAAATAAATGCACAGAGCACACAAGTTAGATTGGAATTATAAGGTTAAACTCTATTGCACGACTTAGAATAAAAAAAAAAGGAAAACTTTTCCCAAACACCCTTTAGTCTCCCTAATAAGGAAGACTCTGTGGAACATTGTTTTTAGACATCCTAGGACTCTTGAACCTAGTGCTTTGATACCAAGTTTTTCACGCCTGGAGTCTATACCCTGGAGGAGACACGATACTCAAGGTCTCAAGTGATGTTGAGCTAATCCTTGGTTCATCTATACTACTGGAGACAAAGGAATAAAGCTATATAGAAGCAATAATGTATATCATGGAAGCTGGATAAAGGGAAATAATATAAATATTATGAATCAAGTCAAAGGCCCTATAAGACATACCTTGAGTACTGACTCTATGACTGTAAACCTCCTAACATAATATTTGAGGAGTTATTGGAAACCCACCCTCCCCTAGTTACATTTGGAAGAAAACTCAACTAAAAATAAATATAAATAGTCTGAATGAGAAGCCATGAGAAACATCCTTGGAAGATTAGGACTCACCACATTACTATAGGCTAGAGCTACTAAACTTCAGATAGTTTAGACTAATAACAAACACATGAAGAAATATCATGAAAGAATGAAGTACAAAATATAGTTAGTACATGGAATATATTGGTATATTATAAATTTATATGTTCTGTAAAGAAATAAATCTAAAGGTGATAACTGAGGTCATACAAATATCATAAGACAGGAGTAAGGGGTTAAAATTATGATAATTGAGGTTCAACTTATATTCTAAAACTGATGTCATGCTAAATTTATAATATCTGAAATACATGTTGAAATCATAATAATTGTTGTAAACAGTTTAAAAGCAAGAACAAGTAAGAGTTTCTCTTAACCAACATATGTCATGTGAGCGGATGATATCCAATGTACTGACCTACGCTGGGAGAGATCTACTATACCTTAACATAGTATAGAGTTTATGTGAATATACAGTAACCGATCATAGAAAGCCAATTGGTCTAATCACCTGGGCAAAGGCCACCCGGGTAATCATTTAACCTATGCGGGCAACATCATTTAAGGAATTTTAAATTTGTCTGACCCCACATTCCTTTTGGTGCTAAATAGTCCTCCTAAATAAGACATGCATGTAAACTTAGGCTCATAATATATATTCTGGATAATCAGTGATGGAATATCTGGATACCACCCTGAAGCTTGAAAACTAATGAATAAACTAGAAAAATACATGTTTACGTGATACATATGAGCTTATGCTAGTTATGTTCATGAAAATTTGAAAACTGTATGATCTTGCCTATGCTTTGGATTCATGTAACAATCATGCCAATTCTTAGTAATTGATATTATTCTTGTTCAGAGGGGTGATAATAACCAATAATTAAAAAATAGCATGAAACATGTAAAACTTGAGCAACATTCATAAAGTTCATGAAGCTAAAACAAGTCCAGGGAAACTTGTACATAATCATGGAAAACATGTCTTTATGTAAATTACAAATAATGTACTAAAAATACAATAAGAATCAAACTTCATAAACATAGGGCAATAAAATCTTAGCCCTGAACAATTCAATAGTTATTCTTGAAATTAGTTTAGGAAGTGGGAATGAAATAAATCCACCATTGAATAACTCTACATACCTAATAGGGAATAACCCTTAAGAAGATACTGAACATCAAAGCTTTGGTGAAAAACCCTAGTTTGGACTTGATGAAATTGTACGTGTTTTTCTTCTGACTTGAAAGTTGAATAAGTAAAGAATGAAATATTTTCTAGGTTTTGGACTTTTATATGACCCCTAGGAGAGATTAAAATGGCGTAGTATTGGGCATTAGTTGTCAGAAATTTACCAAATATCCCTTCAAAAATGGAGTACTAAACTCAAAAATACTCATGCGGCGAATATGATGTGGGCTGTGTTGCTCATTCCCTAAAAATAAGTTGAACGCTACTCAACTCATTCCCTGGGAATGATTTGTGCATCATTCCACCTAGAGTGGAGCTGAGACAATAAGCTCCAGCAACATATTATGTTGTACAGACCATATTTCAGGCAATTTTATTGCGACACATAAGTTATTTCTTATTTCAAAAACTATCCGTTTGTATCAGTAATCAATCTAAATGATTTCTAATACGTTAATAGCGGTCAAGATTTGTTTTTGTAGCTATAAAGAGCCTAAATAAGAACATAGGGAGAAATCATTTAGGTGTTACAAGGTCTTATAATTTTTATCCGAACTCAAAGTGAGGTTAAAATTAGCATAGTATGTCCAGACTCGAATCGAAGCTAAAATCAATTATTTTTCATAGAAGTGTTTTTATCATAAATCAATATCTTTGATCTATAACTGAATGAATATGCATAATCATGACAATGAGAAGAACTCACGTGACAAATATAAATGTGAATTAATTCTCCCTTGTAAGTATAATATACAAGCCCCAATATGACATTTCTTAATCATGTCCGTAGGTCATCTTCCCTCTTCTTTTTCATTTATTTTCCATATTCTACCCATAACGACAAATCACTTCCTATACAAAATTAAAACATGAATCAGTCAAAATACAATATGCAAATCAATCCTTTCAATTATCTAATCATTTAAAAATATAATTCCTCACATAGATAACATGATAGAAAATCATCTCAATACAATAGTTTAATCCAAGCGTGACTCAATCCATAAAATGCTTTACACGATAAGTGTACACTCAAGCTAAGTCTGGAAAAATTTAAGTCATTACTTAACTAAAAATAGAACTACAAGTCTCCAAAAGATTCACTCAATTGATTTTTCCTTCTGAATAGCCTCAGAACACTCCCAATCTAGACAAAATCATGATCTGTACAAAAATATGAGTTCAACGATACCCTGATTGAAAATAAAAGTTTCAGTAAAACTTGGAATGAAAAAGTAAACCCTTGGATTCCATTGACTAATCAAAAATATTTCTCTGAATCCTTTTACTTATAAAAATTTCATCAAAAACAAGATGAATTTGAGTCTTAAACCTTCAAATTTCACTTTCTTAAGTTTTGGTGAAAAGTTCTCAAAAATCCAATTTAAAATAACTATTACTCAACGAAATTAGAGAAAAAAATAATGGTGAATTGCAATAGCTTGGGAACCATCACAAACTTTGTTTAGACTAAACCAACCGAGATAAAGAAAAATTTAAATTCTTTTGAAGTTTACTTTGAGCTCTACGGACCATTGACTAGGTTGACAGACCCTAGAACCCATAGTGAAATTATTCCACTATCTTGAATTTGGTGTTATCAAAATCTATAGATAAAAATGATGGTCCATCATCCTCACCGTCAACTTGTCTATCCATAAACTAAAAATGTTGTAGCCCAAGTTGACGACTAGCTTTACGGACTATCAATTGATTCTATATACTTTCAATATGCTCATCATTCCATTCTAGTGAGCCATGAAAATCCAGGAATGTTTCACGAGACAGTTGATAGGCTGTCAATCCTATTGTGGAACTAGCCCTGAGTTTTAACCCATTTTTCTCAGGGCTATTTGGATCTTTCCCCTACTATTTTCTATCAATAATACCTAATTTTGAGAGATTTTGAGAGGTATATAAATAAGCCAGGTCATAAAGACTTCTCACTATTTTAAAACTTGGAAACTTTTAAGCATACTCTCTCCCTCTCTCAAATTTTTTCAAGAAAGACCATTGATTCATCTTCCAAGGGTTCAAGGACAACAAATCTTTATCAATTTGAATTTAGAATCTCCATACCAATTATATAAGGACTTCAACAAGATTTGTCTTTCACCCTTGAGTCCAAACTCTCTAAACTTTTAGTTTCAAAGTAAGAATTATGAGTTAGGGTTCATCCCAAGTTGGTGTTTTATGATGAATTTTTCCCCAACATGTATTAGGATGTATAGTATTGACATTTATGATGTTGTACAATATTCATGATTATTCATGTCTTCATGAGTCTTGGTAGAAATTCCATGCTATTATGGTAAATGAATGAGGTTTTATGATTATGCATAATTTTTGTAATAATTCATGGTCCTAGTACAAACTTGTCATTGGTCTTATAGTTTTACTAAGATTTAAGCATTTTTACAGTGTTACATAATTTTATAAAACGTTTCATGGATTTCAATGACTTATGCCTAGTTATAAAACGAATTTAAAAGATGTTTTAGCTACCTGGAATACAATTCCTATCATATTTTACATGATTATGAAGGAGAGAAGTTCTAATTCAATTAGAAACCCATTATGCCTAAACAAATTGATTCAAATTTTGCTTAGTCGGTTGAAAAATTTAAATATATTTACTAGTCAAACTCAGGAGCAATTATTAGTTTCAGTTTTGGGAGTAGTATAAGCATTGAGTAGATTCAGATCGATAACCCCAATCCCATAAGCTATGTTGCAGTATAGGATATTCATCCTAAGAGGTATGTGAGTCCTAATGGATCTACTAGGTAGATGATATGGTCTTATACTTTTGCCATGGTATAGTACATCTATCATTCGGGAGGCAGGATGGACTCTGTGTATGCTCACATGGTTTTATTATAGGTATAGAAACCACACCCTATTTGGTTGTTAGTCATTTAGTCAAATTTTACAAACCAAGTGCTTTTTTTTTTTTTCAGTTTTACTCTATTAATGAGTCCTTGATTACGAGATTTACCTCTCTTTGGTATTTGATTTTTTGAAGATATTTAACTTTTGTATATGAGTTGCATCAGCATACTCTAGCTTACATTTAGATTCAATCCATTACTTATTAGTTAGTATCATATTCTATTTATACCTATTGCATTGCATTCTTAAATACTAGTACAATCCATGTACTAATCCATATTGTATGCTTATAGAATATTATAATGCATATCCGATTTCCATCCCCACACACACGGTTAGCTAGATCCTACAGTTCTAGTTTAGCATTGGTGAGTCCTCTTGGTTTGAGGACCATACTTTTTGCAGAGCTTACCTTTTTTCATAGTAGTTCTTTCAGAATTAGTAGAAGTTGTTAAAGCTAGCTAGAGACTTGTTCTAGCATCTTATTTATTCATATTATTTGTGGCTTTCAGATTTGTTTAGTTATGTATTCATCTTTTATATGAGTTTTGACATTTCTTTCTCTGAGATATTCATATTTCCTTGTTGTGAGTGTCGTAATTGATCTTATATTATCTTGATTCCATTGATTATACATTATAAGTAGATGAATTCCAGATTCAAAGATACTTTTGGGCCACCTAGTGGCTTTGGATGCCTTATTGCAACTAGGGTGTAATATCAGGGAAGAAAAGACTTGGTATAAGAGCAATAGGTTCAAGTTTCCAAGTATTCTTTAAAGACAACATTTAGTAGAGTTTACTTTATGGATGTGAAGCACACCACATTTATAATAGAGAAGCTACTGAATATCTAGGATTTTTTCACTTTATTCATGACTTACTTCGTGCAGTAGAGTTTAACTCCAAGAATCCTTTCTAACTCAGTCTTTATATTTGAGATCATGCCTTCTAAACATGCACCGACCCATACAACAGCTAGACGACATCACCAGGACATGGATCATTCCCCTCCAACCTTTGAACCTCAGTCAAATGACATCACTACAATTGTGTTCTTGAATATCATTCAGCTATTAGCCCAGCAGTTACCACTCAGGCTCAGCAATAGATAGTAGCTCCAGCAGTCCATCAATGCCCCTAATGCTGGGATTATAAGATTTAGAGAGTTCCTTTAAATGAACCCTTTAGGGTTTCATGGATCTAAAGTGGAAAAAGATATAGAGAATTTTATAGAGGAGATTCACCGAATTTGTGATATAATTAGGGTGACTATGTTTATCATGTGGAACTTTCATCCTATCAGCTAAAGGATATAGCCAGATTGTGGGAAGATCAACTAAAAGGAATAGGATTGTAGGTGTAGGCCATCCTTTATGGTCTGAGTTTGAGAAATCATGCTTTGGTCGGTTCTTTCCCAGAGAAAACAGGGAGGCAAGGAGTCCGGAATTCTTAAACATAGAGCAAGGCTCTATTTCTATTGCTGAATATGGGATGAGATTTACTTAGTTGTCATACTAATATGGGATGAGAGTTACTTTGTTGTCCAAGTATGTACCAAAGATGGTTTATGATATGCCAATTTCATGAGTATGTTTTTTTACCTTAATATTCAAGTTTTGATGGATGAAAATAGTACAAGAATATCTCATAATAGCCTTGAAAGCAATTTCTCATAAATGAGTTTCTACATCTATATGCTTCAAGAATGGTCGTTGTACATTGATGAGATAGTTAGTACTACTCATAAATGATATGGAAAGAATAAAAGAAGTCATCAAGAATTAAGAAAAAATTAACTCAAGTTTATCTAATAAAAAGGGAAGACTCAAATGTGTTCATATCTAAATCTACTGTGCTACAAATGTGTTCACATCTATTCAAGAAGGAGTGTGCATTAAAGAAGGCTCTTCTATAAATGCATTCAAGAAAAGTTGTTCGTTAATCTTGACAGCTATCTTGAAAGTAATCACTTAGTTATTTCCAAATATCAATACCCTTGGGTTGTGATGGCTAGTTCCCACATCTATATAAGGGACTGGTCTTCAAGAGGAGAATATGCTCTATAAGTTCTCTAAACTATTTTGTATTTGCTTTACTTTTAATAAGCATTGCATCACTTAGTGTATAACAGTGAAGATAAAAAAGAAAAGGTGAAAATAAAGGATTCATAACATCAAATTAGGGTGTTTACTGAGCTCATAACAGACATAAAAATCATTGTTATCAAGATGATTTAAGATTCAATAAGATCCTTGTGTTTGTTGGTCTCCTAACAGACTCAATGGGTTATGTGTGTATGCTCAACTCCTAAGAGACTTAGTAGTTTTCTTGCGTATTCACTGAGACAGACTTAACAATGTGAGGCTAGGTTCTTTTATAGACTTAGCATAAATCAAACTTAATCATTGGTGTAAAAATTATAACACTGAGTTATTTAAAACTTAGTAAAGGATATAACAAAATAGTAAAACCCTTTTGAAACCCAAGGTGGTTGGATTAAGGCTCATCATGAGCTCCAACCAATCTAAAAATATTATGTGTATATTTCCCTTTTCTCAAAGTTCTATATTATTTATTCATCAAACTGCAGTAAGAGTCGACTGTATCCACAAGAGAGTCGACTAAGGAAAAGAAACGTTTGCGATTCACCTCCTCTCTTACACTTTCAATTGGTACCAAGAAAGGTCTCACGTCATTGCTGAATATGAACTGATCTATGATTCATATAAAGAGATCAATGGGTGGAAACAAGTTTCAAAAATGTTTATTAGTAGCTAGGTCTCCTTGTTTCACCAGCTTATACTATGAACAATGGAAAGAGAGAGTGATGACTTTCATTCAATCTATCGATGATGAAGCGGGGTTAGTCATCAAAGATGGGAAGAAATATACATATGAAAACTATGATAGAAGAATCTCAGGAACAGAAGCATCTACTTTATAAGTCATGCATGATGCATAAACCAATGCGAAAGAAATACACTTGCTTCACTGTGACTTAAGTAAAAAGGACTCCAAGAAGATATCCTCATGTAAAACTTCCAAAAAAATATAAGAGATGCCTGAAAATGTTCACAAGGAAACTTCTATTGACAAAGGAATTCATTAAAACATGGATAGATCATCCAAACTACTCAAAGAAAGAGAAGAAGGAAGCAAACATAGAAAAACAACATCTTTCATAATGATCATAAAGATAAGAGCCTTCATTGTTATATACAAAATAAGTCTTGTGCTAAAATCCATATCTACACTATCTGAACTAAAGATAGGAAAATTGATTCTAACACAGAAGAAAAAAGTGTAAATGGTCCTGAAAATGATAAAGAGATTTTTTTTGAAGGAGACTTGATAAGACTGTTTGGGTCTATAAATGGGAGAAATGGGAAGATAAATATTGGAAATTCTAAAGAGTCACTTATTGAAAAATTCATAAGAAATAATCTAAGATGGAGTAATGATCCAAAAAAAATCAAGATAACTCTTCAAAAGGTACTTCATAGCAAAGGAAGAAGCTCATCAAGCAAGATCTTTAAATTGCTTTGACTCTAGTTGCTTTAGAAACTTATGGATCAAGAAATTATTAATCTAAAATGCATTCGTAATGATTTCATGAATCTTCAAAAATATAAAAGGATCTAGAAACCAAACTAAATGATACAGTTTCTAAAAAAGATCTTTATGAAAAAAAGAAGTACTTAAACTTAAGGAAGAAATAAAAAGATTAAAAATAATTTCCTATAAAAAGTCTTTCAATTCAAAATGGAACAATTTTGATTAAAAGAAAAGTGGAGAACTCAAAAATATGGAACATTCATCATAGGTCAGCAAAGATATAGGTCTTAGATGTAAAGAAAATGTCAAAATAGTCTTTGATATTCATGATTTTTCTACGAAATGATTGGACATAAATTCTTTAAGTTTAAACTTAGTTTATACTCTAAGAATCCGGTATGGAAACCCAAGAATAGTAAACAATAATTAACTATAAAGGGCTCAATAATACTTAAGTACCCAAGGGAACGAAGTTGTTTTCTATGCTGTAGGAAAATTCAGAAGAAGATCAAAATAAAGAAGTGATCAAATACATTTTAATATAAATCAGTCAACTACTCAAAAGAAGAATAGTAATCTAAGGATGCGATTATTTGAAATAGGGTAAGACCTGGTTCAGAGGTATGACTTCTTTACTATTTAATGTACTCACGATTATCATACGAAGTTGATATATAACAATTATTTAAAGATATCTTTTAAGAAAAGTTATATTTTTAATGACTTATGTTAATTTTATGTGTGTGTATATATATATATAGATAGATAGATAACTTAATGAAGGAGTTTTGTTGTCAAAATCTATTGGTATTCGTCAAATCTTATTGATATCATGTACGCATGACTACTCCTATTCTCTAGGTGTCTATTTACTAAAGCAGTTATGATCATACCTCTTGGTATTCTCAAAACAACGAGTCATTTTATCTGTCGATCACCCTTTAAAAATCACTCCTATTCATCATCTACAACAAAAATTTCTACTCAAAATACACCAGAAGAAGAGTCTGAAAGCTCTAACTTAGTAAAATCAAACTCTTCCTCATATTCCTTCAATAATGATTATGTTATTAGTATATTCAAAAGGATAAAAGTTCATTCTTAAAACCCCTTATGTTCGGGGATAAAATTTTGGAGTACGCCTCGTGAAAGCTATTTAGAGGTCTTGAAAATAAACTTTTTCTACAAGGGAGAACCATAAATATGAATCTTATATCATCAATAAAATGTAAAATTTGTGAGATATTTTACTTTCAAAGATGGGAAAATATCTTTGATATATGTCTTGGATACATTTATGAACCTCTTGTCAAAATGTTCTATGAAAATATTAATTTTACTAAGGATGATAAGTTTGAAACTATGGTCTGTAGGAAACGAATCCTTGACAATAGTTCTTTCTGATTATATTTTTAAAGTTAACTGCTCAAGTCTTAAAATCCTAGCTAAAAGAGTGGTTGTCTGTTTTAAATGTTGCTCTTGATCAGGCAAAGCATCTTTTATCAATGGAAAATTCTCTATTTGGTTTCAAACCAAGTTTTAAATGTCGTATCATATCTCAAATTGCCACACCACTACTCTACCTTGAGCAAAGACTTTCTTTACTTTGTCACCTTTGTTCATTCTCCTAATTTAATGCCTTATTTCTAAAAGAAAATTTTAATTATCAACTTTTATAATATATCAGATGATTATTGCTTCCAGTGAGTCTCTAGATCTTCCTTATGGAATGATCATATGTTGCATTCTTGAATACCATATACTAGACATTGTTAATGTTTCCAAATTTTATGTAATTCTATCTTTTGACTCTAAGGCCATCGAAATAATAAGGGTACATTCAAATTGGTGATACCGGGGTTCCAAAAGTAGATAACTCTATTATCAAGCCTTGTTCTTAAATATATCCTCTAATTTTGGCAAAGCTAGATGCACTATAAGAAAAATTGGTAGATCTTCATGAAAAATGTAAAACACCTATTGATGCACTTTAGCCCATTTATAGATTTTTCGTATTAGAGATGCTATTAGGATATTCTCTAACTAAGGGGGAGATAGAGTTTATGGTTCTTATTTTTTAATGGTGCCTGTAAGTTTTATATGAAAAATTAATTAATATCCTTAAAATGTTTTAAAGTACTGCTTACTCGTTTCCTTTTTTATTGATGCCAAAGGGGGAGAAATATATGTTCACCTATATGGTTGCCTTTCCATATATGCTCATATTGATAATTTTTCTGTAGTTGGGGGGGGGTCATTATTTTCCATATATGTCTTTCTCTATTCATAGTCTATTTAATGGTATGAAGAACACAGGGGGAGCCTGTTGACTCTCCAAGTTTTATACAGTAAAGACAACTATGACGTATTATCGCTATCTATCAGAAAGGGGGAGATTGTTAATGTTTATGTTTCGATGGATGAAAACAATACAAGAATATCTCATAAAATCCTTGAAAGTAATTTCTCATAAATGATTTTCTACATGCTTTAAGAAAGTTCATTTTTCATTAATGAGATCATTGGCATGCTCATAAATGATATGCAAAGACCAAAGAAAGTCATCAAGAACGAAGCAGACTTAACTCAAGTTTCTCTAATAAAAAAGGAAGAATCAAATCAGTTCATATCTAAATCTGCTATGCTACAAATGTTTTCACATCTATTATTGAAGGAGTGTGCATTAAAGAAGGCTTTTCTACGTAAGCGTTAAAGAAAAGTGGTTTATTAAGCTTAACAATTATCTTGAAGCTAATCACTTGGCTATTTTCAAAAATCAATACCCTTGCATTATAACGCCTAGCTCCCACATTTATATAAGGTACTAGTCTTCAAGAGGAGAGGTATGCTCTATAAGTCCTCTACATTATATTTTTTCTTTGGTTTACTTTTAATAAGCATTGTATCACTTAGTGTATACTAGTGTAGAAAAAAAATAAAGGAGGAAAAAACTTGAGTGGGGTGTGGAATAAGGTTAGGGTATCTACTGGGATCCTAATAGACTATCATTGTCATCAAACTGAGTTAAATAGACTCACTAAGATCCTTATACTTGCTGGGCTCCTAAAAGACTCATCAGGTTGTGTGTGTAGACTAAGCTCCTAACAGACTCAGTAGTTTCTTATGTATTGGATAAGATCCTAACAGACTCAGCAATGTGAGGCTAGGTTCTCTTACAGGCTTAGCATTGCGAGATTGAGTTCTTAGTCAGACTCAATCAATGGTGTAAAAATTATAACACTAGGTTACTTAACACTTTGTAGTGGATAGAGCAAACTAATGGAACCGTCTAGCAACCCAAGGAGCCTGTATTAAGGCTTAATTTTAACCCCAACCAGTATAAAAATATTGTGTGTATATATCCTTTTCTTCACAGTTCTATATATTATTCATCAAACTACATTAAGAGTCGATTGTATCTACAAGAGAGTCAACTAAGGGAAAAGAAACATTTTCAATTCATACCTCTTGTATTTTTATATTCTAGTCTCTCCCCTAACCTATTAAAAAAGAGAGAGTATTTATGCTAAATAGTGATATGGATATTGGCTGTCTGATGGTTCAGCTGGAGCAGATAAAAGGGGATCAGGTTAAGATGAAAGAAAGTTACATGAGTAAGGAAGCTAAGATTGACCCTTACAATCCAGATTATATGGAGAGTACAAACCACCATATCAGCATTAACAGAGTTATAGGGGCCAACCCCTTCCTCGACTAGTACCCTTTCATAGAATTTTAGGCCTTAGTAGATAAAAACAGCTAAGTCAATTTCCCAAGGCAGTACTACAAGAGGGCGTACCTTCCCTACTTGTGACAAGTGTGGTAAGAATCAACTAGGAAAATTTATATGTTGTTAACCTATTGAAGAAATAGAGAGAATCTATGCTATAATAATATGGATATTAGTCATCTGATGGTTCACCTGGAGCAGATAAAAGCAGATAAGGCTAAGATAAAAGAAAGAAAGTTTACAGTCTAGATTAGGTGGAGGGGAAAAACCACCATATCAGTAGTAGAAGAGTTATAGGGGACAAGACCTTCCTTGACAAGTACCCCTTCATAGAATTTCAGGCCTCAACAGAGTCAGTAGATAAAAACATCTAAGTAAGTTTCCCAAGGCACCACTATAATAGGGCGTACCTTCCCCACTTGTGCCAAGTGTGGTAAGAATCATCTAGGAAAGTGTATATGTTGTTGGGGAGGTTGTTTTTGATGTGTTCAAAGACTTCAAAATTATCCTTCGAGTAGTTGTTATGGATATGGTGAGCTAGGCAATAAGATTAGTGATTTAACTATAGTTATAAAGGGGAATATGGATAACAAGAGTCGGGATAACTTTGTAGTATAGAAAATCCCTCATATCTCAATAGGGCTCATCTTCTAACACTGTGGTGGCGAACTCTAGAACCAACTTTATGTATTAGGCTCTAGATAGGATCAGGTATAATCACTAGATGTAGTTATGAGTATGTTGTGAGTTTATCTTTCTTATGATTATGCATTTTTAAACCCTTGATATACCCTATATTTTGTGTATACTTTTATGTATATTCAGTTTGGAGTCAATCTTGAGAGTCTTTCTAAGACTATCTCTATTGCCACTCCAGTTGGTGAATCTATCATCGCTAAAAGGGTATATTGAGGTTGCCCAGTGTCATTTCGTTATAAAGTTTTTCTAAATGATCTCATATAGTTAGATATGGTAGACTTTGATGTCCTACTTGGTATGGATTGGCTTCATACATGCTATCCCATAGTTGAATGTAGGACCAGAATTATCCTTTCGAGTTTCTAAATGATCTAATCCTCGAGTAGAAGGATAGTGTAGTTTTTCCTAAGGGTCATTCATTTACTGATTGAAGTCCAAAAGGATGATCTCCAAGGGGTGTATCTACCACTTATTTTGTGTTAAGGACTCTAAGTTTGAGGCACCCAGTCTCCAGTCAGATCCGATAGTCAAAAGTTCCCTGATGTCTTTCCAGAGGATCTACCTAGAGTCCATCCATATAGGAAGATAGACTTTGGAATAGAACTCATCTTAGGTACTCAACCTATAGCTATTTCTCCATATAGAATGTCTCTTGAGAACTTAGAGAGATAAAAGACCAGCTAGAAGACCTCCTAGATAAGGGGTTATCAGGCCTAATATGTCTCTCTAGGGTGACCCTATCTTATTCATGTCTAAGAAATATGTATATCTTAAAATATGCATAGATTATTGTCAGCTAAAAAATGTCACAATCAATAATAAATATCCTATTCCAAGGATTGATGACTTGTTCAATCAACTTCAGTTTGATAGCCACTTTTCCAAAATTGGCCTTAGGTTGAGTTATCATTAATTTAAGTTCAGAGAGCATGATGTAACTAAGACAACTTTTAGAACTTTCTATGTCTATTTTGAGTTCATGGTCATTTCCTTTGATTTGACAAATGCTTCTACAACCTTTATGGACCAAATGAATAGGGAGTTGAAGAAGTACTTGGATCTATTCATGATAGTCTTTATTGATGACATATTTGTCTACTTCAGAAGTAAGGAGGATCATTCTGAACATCTTTGAATTGTTCTTCATACTCTTCGAGACCGTCGGATCTATGGAAAATTCATCTAGTGTGATTTTTTCTAAGGTCAATTTATTTATTGGGTAATGTCATCTCTAGTGAGAGTATTTACATTAATTCACAAAAAATAGATGCCTTTAAAAATTGGACTAGGCCTACTTCTCCATTAGATATCTATATCTTCTTGGTCTTAGTCGATTATTACCATACAATTTTTTAGGGCTTCTCGTCTAAGCTGCTTCCTTGACCAGGTTGACTAAAAAAGGTCAAGTTTGAATGGTCTAAGAATTGATTGATCTTAACACATGAAGTGTTTGAAATTTATTCAAAAGGACTGATCTTGGTTCCATGAAATGGTTGATAAACTGTAGAAAGGTTTGACGGTCTATTAAATGCTTTATCATTCTTAATTCAGTATTCTAGTGAGTTCCCAAGTATTGGAAAGGTGTATAGACCATGTCACAGTCTATCGCTCAAGTTGATGGACCATAAGGTCCATCATAAACCCCTCCCCCACTTTCCAGTATCCAAGTTTTGAGGGGCCAATTTCCACATACCAGTTGACGATCCATCGAACCGACTATGAAAATGGTCCAGTTCTTTTTTAATTTTGTTTGTCTCAGGCGTATATTGGATATTTTCCAATCTTTTATTCTATGATACTATGCCATTTTTCTTGTTTGAAGAAGGGAATAAATACCCAAAGTCTTATTTCCTCCATTCACAACACATTACTCAAACTATACAAATTTCATAGTTGAGGTTTTTTTTCGAAGCACGAGTAGGGTTTTTAGTAGTTAGCATCCCCATCAATTCCATATATATAAAGTACTCCCTAAAGAGATTTTGGCTACTGAAAAAGGGTTTCTTTTCACCCTTGTGCCTAAAACCTCAATTTTTGAAGTTGAGATTATTAGTAGCATGTATAGGGTTGTTTTAATTATATTATATGTTGAAATTTTCCTCTACTACATGATTATTAATATTTTTATCTAGAATTGAAGAAGTTTGCATGCTATCTAACAAAGTTGCATAGTCCTCCTGAGTTGTAAAGCATGTTCATGAAAGTTAAAGTAGAAGCTTGAGGGAAGAATATAAATTATGAAGTAATGATGTTTTCAAGGTTACATCATAAAAATGAATGGAATATTTTACAAGGTTTTAAGACTAATTTTGAAGATTGTCTAAATTGAAAGTCTATATGTCTTTAAATGGTGATGATATACTTGAATTACAAGTTGATTAATTACAAAGTGTTTTATGAAATAATCATAAAGAGTGTTGCCTAATGTGATTAAATTTGAAGTTTAGCTAGCTGGTTCCATTTGAGGGTGTTCCACTAGTCTAGAGTATTAAATTCTAAGTTTGTCTAGTTGGTTCCATTTGAAGGTGTTCAACTAGTCCAAAGTGTTAAAGTCTAGGTTTGGCTAGTTGTTTTCTTTTGAGGGTGTTCGATGAGCCAATTTGGGAGTAGTACTAGCATCAAGAGGATTCATGCATAAACCATTATCCAATAACCTATGTCACAAAGCATAGAAAATTAACTTATGGCTCGATATGTTCGTTTTGAGTGTCTTAGTAGATCCAATTAGAGTCTGAGGGCCCTTACTTTATCAAGGTACTAGAGCTTCTCCAGTGTGGGTAATATATTTGACTTTGTAGTTTAATTCTCAGAGCATGTCGGTTATAGAACCTCTCATTATTGTTTGAGAGTCAGACTAAAGTAAAGTGTGTTAAAGAAGTTTTAACTAAGTTTATTCTTTTGTTGAATATTGAATTTGCAGTATATATGTGAGTTTATGTTATACTCTGAAAAGTGAAACTTTTCATCTGATATTGTCCAACCTACATATTATTTTTTATAAGTATTGAAAGTTAAAATTAAACTTGATATAAATTTGTCACGCATTTCAGAGCTATTTTATTTTGAGATTGGTGTATAACCTATATTTTACCTCTCATATGATCAGTACCTTCCTTGTACTAAAACACATACCCTTTGCTGCATCTTTTAACTATGTAGATCCGGCCAACCATCCGAATATTCATGGTTGAATTGATTTTCATTCCTGATAAGAGGAAGAAGATGTGGCTCCTCATTGATTCAAGGACCCAAGTTATTGGAGCTTGTTTCATTATTTTTAGTAGAGTTGAGACTTAACAATAGTTTATTCTTATTTTGAGGCTAGCTAAGATTGTTCTAACAGTCGAGTATCTAGAATGTATCGTATTTCATATGTTGATGTAGTAGATATTGAGTTGAAGTTTTATTTGTTTATTTAGGTATTGATGATTGAGTCTTGAGAGGTACCCACTATTTACTTATATATTTAAATGGCTTTCACTGAGTGAGTAGAGATGTGCATGAGCCAAGGGTACCTCTGGGGTCACATAGCGGCTAAGAATGTCTTGTCGTGTATAGAAGGTGATCTCAGGTTGTGCGAATAGTAGACTGCATGACTAAGTCAACTCACTCCCTACCTATTCATATCAGTTATTCAGTAGAGGAGTAGAGGAAGATCTATCTTCAGAAGGTCATCAGGATGCATGGAGTTCCTCTATACATTATTTCAGACCAGGTATATAGTTTACCTCTTAGTTTAGATGTCATTTTAGAAGGGTCTTAGTGCCCAGGTTTATCTCAGAATAGCTTTCTAGCTGCAGATAGATGGTCAGATAGAGAAGACCATTCAAACTCTAAGGAATATAGTAAGGGTTTGTGCAATCTATTTCAAGGGTAGGCGGGATGACTGATCATAGGCAGATTTACCTGCCTATAAGTCATATAACTTATACTAATCTACTTTGTTTTGAGAATACTTGCATAATATATAATGTTTTCGTATTGAATGTAAGGAATTACGACTAAACTATGTGATTAGCATCTTTTCAGGAAATCATGAGCATATGGACTTAAACAAGTGAAGAAATGACAAGACAAGAAGAAAAGAAAGATTTCTAGCAAAAATACACTGATCACAATAGGGATCATGTCGTGATCCTTATCGTGATCCGACTAAAGCAGTAGCGGCTAGGCTTATTCTTAATGGGCTTAATTAAGGGTAAATTGGTCTTTTACCAACAAACTCAGAAACCCTTAAGAGGCATCTTGGAGGCATAAATCAATAATTTTAACACTTGGGAGGAGAGGAGGCAATCATAAGGGAAAAGACGGAAACCCTAGGCATTCAACACAGGAAATTCCAGCAGAAAAGGTTGATT